>CM026282.1:10626370-10754902 GCA_014851415.1 Cnaphalocrocis medinalis
GTCTTTTCTCCTTTACATAAAAACCAGTTTTATAGCTTATTGAGATTAAGTTAACTGTCATATTTATAGACTGTAAGTTAGTGGTGGAATAATATATTTTTTTATAATGCCAATTTTGTTACTGTTTCTAAGTCCGGTGGTGCAATTTCGATGGCGAAAATGTATGTAAAGTGGTTTTAAAAATTCGCCACCGTAATTAGGTTTGTTGACATTCACCCACTTACTCTTAAACTCGACGGCTTTGACTAGCTGCTCGTCGCTGGAGTCCTGGTGGAAGCGCACGTAGTAGTACCCGAAGTCCTTCAGCTTGGCGTCGCTCACGTCTACCTGGAGATACCTAAAAGAATCATTATAATTCGTTAAAGCATGTACTAATTGGCCCAGTGGCGCATTCGGTGGTAAACCTGCCTTATGTGCCATTGGTAATGAGTTCGGTTCCCACTCTGGAACCGAAATTATAGATTAAGTGTTATAATTAAAATACATTTTTTTTAAGCTAAGGGAAGGCTTATGCTCCCAACTACTATTGTTGTGCTTCCGTGGCAACCTGTAAATAAGGCCGCACCAATGTGTATGCATTAATATCTGAGCAGATGTCAGTCATATATCACGATAAACAAAGTACGTAAAGAAAAGAAACAAAGTGTCATTACATATTTGAATCAAAGATTTTACATTATAACAAGATGGTGTACTATGAAAATGAATGCAATGCTAATTTCGATTCTATGCAAAGAGAATAAAGATTACTTTGAAATGCCAAATCGCTTTACAGAAAATCGAGCCGAGCGAGATGGCGATCGACAGGAATATGTCCTTGTCTAAAGGGTTGCTATCATAAAAAAAAAACCTTTGTGGTATAACTTACGCAAACTTTATATTTCTTCTTCTGGGGAACTTTCAAAATATTGAATAATTTAAAGGAATGATACGTTGGAATTAATAATGTCTTTTTTATTTTTTTTAATTTTAAACCATGATAACGACTAGTTTTATGTAAAGTCGGTGATATGGTAGTTTTAATTATAATAAATATGCAACACTTGGCGTCTGGACATCACCATTATGGCGGCGGCAAAAAATAATTTGAAAGATTGTATTATTGTGACGACAAAAAATAAAGTGTAAAAATTGTGCTTATTTATTTAATACTGGTTCTCACTTGTTGTGTGATAGGATGCAAAAGTGAATCATATAAAGGTTGCGGTGTATCTTTTCATAAGTAAGTGTTTAGTCAAAGTTTTATTTTTGCATTGAGTAGGGTGTCCATTTCGCTTGTCATCTAAAGACTGGATTTTTTACTGTTTCAGATTTCCAAAGAATGAAGAAATTAAAAAAAGGTGGCTTACCGTCATACTGGGAAAAATTACTAAACAAGTGATTTTCAAACGTTTCTAATGTAAGTCCAACCTTTAGATGATGATCAGTCATATAGATAGTGCATTCGCATATAGTGCTAATGCAATAAAATGTAAATTTTCAAAGCTGTATTTTATATTTATGAATAGAAAATGTAAAATTTCTTCTAAGACTGAGACTCAATGCTCATAAAATTAATACTTGAATGAGACATGTGAGACATGTAAAGCAATATAAATTTAATATTTTGTTAAATTAAACAATGCTTTATAAAGACACCTGGGTTTTCATTTATTTCAAATTTGCATTAGAGAGATTTGATCCCGTAAGATCAAGTCTACCTGTTACTGGGATCAAGTCTCCCAGAATAGGGGACACTTGATCCTTTTGGAAAGTTCTGGGAAAAATGCAAAAAAATATATATGAAAGCACTAATAAATATAATAATCAACTAATGAGGAACAGTAGGTAGTTAACAAAATTGCCTACCTATGTACGTTTTGTTTTTATAGAACTAACAATGGGGATCAAGTGTCCCCAGTTTCCCCAAGAGTTTGTGAAAAAAATTAAATTTTAGTCAATATTTTTGCTCCATAGAAACTTCAAATCGCAAAGTGTGTACGTTTGTATGAATAATACGCTATGGCCGGTTTAAATGTGCCAGCAGAGTGTATTATTATAGGTAGGTAAATAGAAAATCTGAAGTCGGTAGTCTCTTCGTATCGTACGTATACATAATAAGGAATTTTAATTTGGAACTTGTGTTTTTTTCATACAAAATTGCTCATAAATACTCAAACGATACTTTGAAACGTTCGTACTAGCCCTTCTAGTTTGAATGGGCTTCACGAGTTTCTTAGAGAAAGCGATGTCCGACTCCCACGTGGGTGGACTGAGTTTGACAAACAATAATTGTAATCGAAAATCTAGATCGTGTGGTCACCTTATTAGAGTAGGACGCCAATCAAGTTATAGACATCTCACGAGGCTCGAATGCAAGTAATGAGTACGCCATCTAGTTCTTATATACAATATCTTTGATTTGAATCTGAAAATTATTTTTAAAAGTGTGTGGCCAGGATATAGGCATTAACAGTAATTGGAAACTAAGGAGTTTCATCAAAAAAACCAAGATATTTATTACCAACGAGCGGTCACGAAGCGAACATGTTAAAGATGATTGTATTCGTTTATATGATGAGATTGATGAGTCATTCATTCATTCAGGTGATTCAGAGACACTTTTTACTTTTCGAATAACAGCTGTAACAAAAAAGTTGATGTCGCAAAAATGGCCGCCATTTGTTTTTTTTTTCTTTAAATATCAAAAACCTATTATTTTTTGATATGATTAATTAAAAAACTCTCAGGGTTGTCGAAACTTTTTCCGCAAAAATAATCCCCAAACACACCAAAAACAGCCCTTATCAGTGAGTCAGTCATTGGTTATCGAGCTTTATATAAGTATTATGTTGAGCGACGAACGCGACGTTGCCAAATTGATTTCTAAAACGATAGGCAACCTCGCATTGGTATTGACGTGCGTGAAAGATGACAGTTCAGATATTATTGGTTATTGTATGTTCAGAAGTAAATGACAGCATCTGCTCAGATATTAATGCAGTACTGAATGTTCAGATATTATTGGTTAGTTGTATGTTCAGAACTTATTGACATTTTAATTTGTTCAGATATATTTGGTCACCTTGTCTGCTACGATATATCTGATGGCGACTGTACATACCTATATACGACGGCGGTTTTGTAGCTGGTAAATAAAAGCAAAGACTTTATATATAAAAGCACTTAGGGTATAACGAGTCAATAAGTCATGAAATTAATTGATGGCGCCACTGCCGCTTAAGTCATATGGTATGGTAACTCTATTGGTTATAAAACATGGGAACATATTACAAATTGTGGTAAAAGGTTGCTCATCACAGCGCTCATGGCCATAACAATGTTATTCTGTGGCCATAAGTTGCCGCGCGCGGGGAGGTAAAGCCCGAGTTGGTAGGTAGGTACTTATAGTTACCTACACATCAAAGTATGTATACAAAATTGACTTTCTTCAATCGATTCTCATCTTACTACCTGACTTGTGGCTGTCTGTACCAGCTGGTAACAGCCATGGACTTTAAGTCCATGGTACCAGCATAGCATACGTCATAATCTGTGCGCGTTCAAGGCGGGTTGCTAAGGAATTTATTTTACAAACCACACAAACAAAATATGTGTAGTGTTTAATTTTACTCTTTAGTTTTTGTTGTAAAATTTTATCCTAATTAACTAAAAAAATAAGTCATGTTATCTATCCCAGAAGTTGCGACACAATTAGTTGATAATTCCCTTTCAGAAAGGCGTGAAGATGAGTCTTGTACTATTTTATTAGTAGGAAGTAAGTCTGTGGTAAGTGAATCCCTCTCCCCGTCCCTGTAAATAGGGCCTATAATATTATGTAGGTACCTACTCCGATTTGAATCTACGAACTCCTCGATTAGAAGACGCCCAGTCTAACCACTGAGCTACCATCGTTCCACTAAAATTCTGCATGAGTTATCAAATTTTTTGGTGAAATTATAAATGAATGTGAAGGTTGAGGAAGTGTTTATTGGATTTGTGAGTTTAGTGATAGTCTGTGTGTTTTAGTAGCAGATTTCTAACCCATTAGATACCTACTTACCCCCGAAACTGCCATCAGAATGTTAAAGTTTACCGATTTACCTAACTAGATATTGCCTAGGATTTTGTCCGCGTTGAATACTTACTCTAAGCAGCAATATTTTCCAAGCCGTCTTTGAGGATTGTCCATATCCATTCATCCCCCATTTTGTCACCAAATAGGTTCAACTTTTCCTAAGGTTCTATAATAATATTCTCATACATTAGAAGAAGGGCTCTTGAAGCTCCAATCGACTTTTCGACGAATTCCTAAATGTCGTAGAATTATTCTTAATGAGTTATCAGTTAGACTGTTTTTACAGGGTAAAACGACATTACTTTACTCTTTCCTGGACAAAAATGATTCTCCCCGGGAAACCTTAGTACTGGAGTATTCTTTTGGCCGAAAGTCAAACCAAAAACAAGGAATTGAGAAGACAATATGCCATGTTTGGGAGTACGGTGGAAAGTTGGACATATTGAAAAATATCATGCCTTCCATACCTCTACATGGCAGATATTATTACTGTATAATGCTGGATTTAAGTAAAATTAAACAGTTATGGAATACTTTAGAGACTTGTTTACAACTTGAATGGTTTGAAAAGACTGAAGATCATTCCGATTCCAGTGCCAGAAGGGATTTGGTAATAATTGGGGGAAAATACGATCTATTTCAAAATTACGGTCAGTATGTAACTAAATATTACTTGTATTTATGAACCAATTTTCTTAAACTACTTAAACACTAGGTTTTATTTAATTCCCAGGTAGATAGGTACATACATTTTATTCGTTAAAAAACAAAAAAAAAGCCACGTGAGTCTATCATCGTGGGATCCCGATTTCAGCACGAAAAATAGGTGCACAAAGTTTGAAGAATTATTCTAGCTGAGCTTTTAAATTATCTGTGTAAGATATTAAATGCATACCTACCTATTTGATGACATTGAGTAGGCATTTGAGTAGCTAAAGATGTAGGTTAACACCGACAAATAGATAGTACATAAATGAAAGGAAGATTAAGATAGGTAGGTACTTACTCTTGCTAATAAGACATGTAGGTATGGTAATTATGTAGTCGAATGATAGTAAATAAGTAGTAAAATAGATATCTATAAATTTTAGATGCTGATATCAAGAAGTTCATATGCATTACCCTGAGATCCATTGCAATAATTTTCAACGCCACTCTGCTATTTTATTCTACCAAAGAACCAGCTCTTCTGAGGCGAGCGAAGGAACTATTTCTTTCGATGGGATTTGGAAACGGTGTTCTTAATAAAGATAAGAATTTTAATTTCAATAAACCACTGATCATTCCAAAAGGCACTGATTCTTGGGATAATATGAATGGACCAATATCAACGTTTGAACAAGTAAGTTTGAATACATAACTTAAATACATCTCAGCCCATTCCCCGATGATTCATCAGAGAGGTTCATCACTTTCAACCAAAACTTATAGGTACACACCTACCTAATTACAGAGATATCTAGGTACGTCCTATACACGGATAACTTAACGGACTAACCAACGGGTGCGGGAGAAGTTGAACCCGCGACTTTGTTAAGGTACCTAAAGTTTAACATTTTAGGTATTTAACTTATTGAAAGAAAAATTTGCAAATAGAGGGTACTGCCACCTTGAGCCATCTATTTGAACTGTACCTTAGTCAATAGAAAGTGCTGAAACCTACTTATAGTGCTATTAGAGTTCCATTGAAAATTAAAATGATGCGTGAATATGAGTATCTACCTACACCACGCACGCCGCACGTAACTATTTTAACTATTACAGACACGTTTGCTGGTTGTGCTTCTAAAAAAATATTTTATTTTTATTTCAGGTAAAAGCGCGGCATCTCACACGTTTCCCACTTGACCCCGAAACTGTAGTAGCAGCAGGAGAAACTACAGTAGGATTAGGAGCTCACCGCGCCCATCCCGAACCGTTGCTGGACGCCAAAGTAGCATCGAAATATGACGAATTACGGAATCTAGAAACGCTCGATATTTCTTTAGATAACTACTTCATAGGTTTACATTAAGAACATTACTTTTATGGTCAACACTAATTATTTAATGAATATATTAGTAAATAAACAGAAGATAAAACATAATTATTTATCAGTTTTCTCACGGTTTAATTTAATTAAAATATAAATCAATCAAATTGTAATGACTTAAATACACGCATTACGAACTCGCTCGATTCAGACCGCCATATTGACGTCCCACGTTGGGCGCCAATTTAATAAAAGCTAGTATTATGGTTGTTAACCCCTGCTCTGCCCTGTTTAACGTACTTTTGACTATATTAAAGGGAGGCTTTAATTAAGGTTAGTTCAATAAATAAAACAATGAAGTTTTAAATTTATGAAACGCTGCACTGACTACTTTTTATTAATTAACAAATTCTATTACATTTGCGGGTAACGTTTAAGATGGTATCTTGCGCATTCTATTAATAAATCTTGCATCCAATGCATTCAAGGCATGCCGGGATGCATCGTGATCCGAATTGATAGCCAGGCTCACCTGGAGACAACGACGAGCTAATGCTATGTCACCTGTGGACTAAAATCAATAAAACAAGTTAGTAGGTAATAAGAGGTACCCGAATAGGTTAGGTGCCTATTTTACCCACTGATTAGGGGTACGATAACGTAAAAAATCTACAGTACCTATACATAACTAAAGTTTATATTAATAGTGTTTTATTACTGTTGGTTGGCATAGCTTTAAACTGAAACCGGCAGAAACATATACCTACCTACTTAGCCTACAACTTTTAAGTTTGCTATGCTCTTCGAGCAGCATGCGCTTAGGTATATAGGATAGCTTACTTACTTGGTTACTATGTATTATGGATAGTTCCTGTTATAATTTAACTTACCAGAGCAACATGCGCTAAATTGAACCAAATATCCGATTTATTTTCAGGATTTGTTGAGAAATAAAGGGCCTGGCGAAAGCATGGAAGTATTAAGTCCCACTGGTTGCAGTAAAGACAGCACAAACCAAGATTATTATAAATCTCTGAGCCTGGGATGTTTGTAGCTAGTAAACGCCTGTAACATAATATGAGAATATTTCTACATCAGTGCCTACCTAAATAAGTATGTAATTATTTACTGAAGTAAGAACATACTTAAAAGTCATTTACCTATAGTATCGTAAGGCTATCTCCGGTTGATCGTTGTAAAAGTTATACATTGCAATATTCGCAATCGCCTCTGTGTTTGATGGGTCTTCTAGAGCCACTCGACGATATTCCTTCAGAGCCAACGTTGTGTTTCCCATTTGGTCATGAATTCTTGCTTGTTCTAACGTCAGAGGTGTATATTCATGAAAAACAGACAGACCTTGTTTACAGATGTCAAGGGCCGATAGTGGTTGGTTTAGACTTACATACATTGCAACTAGACGTAGGTATATTGATATATGTTTGTTTTGCTTGAGCGCTTGTCGGAGGCAATCTTCCGTGTTTCTGTACATCCCTAGTACGTAATAGCATCGAGCTAATGCAAAGGTCCACCACCAGTCTGTGGTATCGTTAATTTTCTGAGCTTGGAAAGCAATGTCCATAGCCTAAAATATAAGATAATTCGTTAGGCTAAAGGTACATAAAGATATTAGGTAAAAGTTTAATTTACTTATAAATAATGTGTTCATGAATATATAGGCAGGTATTTATTCGACCGTCAGACGGTCGAAAGCTATTTTTTTTTATTTCCTTACATACAATAAATAATCTTACTACCTATATACCTATATAGGTATCATCTTCTATTGAAACTGCTAACCAGTTGTTTTAATTTTCAGGCTAAATACATTATGTGCATTTCGTATGTACCTTTCTTATGTCTCCTTCGCAGTAGTATACGTACTCAAAAAGAGTTTTTGCTGCCGGCGCAAACAGTCTGTCTTCTTTAGATAGAAACCGCAGTGAGAGCGGAGTCCCAGAGGTAAAGGGTGCGCCACCAGAGAGTGCAGTGGCGGCCCGGGATGCTCTCGAGGCCGTATGAAGCGCGCTGCGAGCACTGCGAGTACGCCCTGTCTTCGAGTAACCGCGAGACGTCGCCGTCGATGTCTTCTAGGGGTAGGTAAGTAAATAAAACGTTTTGCTGGGTACCAATTCTCGTGCACTCGACATTGAAGTTGTATCGGATTTTCGTATGGACGAATGTATGAAATCTCTAGACTTCAATGTCGAATGCACGAGAATTGGCCCCCTGAGGTGATCGACCAACGGCTTCAAGCACGAAAAATGTTAACATTCTCCGTTTGCATGCGGCGCTCTCCTATAATCATACATATTTGGGTTTGAGACAAATTCTGCAAAAGTATTTATACCTACTTATAGTAACTATGTCAATAAAGTCGTAAAATTGATTCGTGAGGAACTATCATGGAGTTCCATAATATTATAGCTAGTTGTAGCTAGCTATAATATTATGGAACTCCATACTCATACTTAATGACGTAAGCGACTGTGGCGACATTAATTAATTTCATAGCTTTTTTGATGCATTAAAGGTGTTATTGGTGATTTTGTGTGTGCCAATTATCATGTAAACATTTAACTATACAACTAGGTACCTACCTCTAATAGGTAGGTAGACATGTACGCAACGTAGGAGTACCTACACATTAACCAACAAGTGGTATACCTACAAATAAAATAACTGAATGCAGTGAATAACTTCCTATCAATACGTACACTTACTTACTTTAATATGTTGAGCAGTCTTTGTTTCTCGTATAAATGACGTCCCAGCTCTTGGAGTTTTAGCTACCGCAGTTGCAGCATAATCGTCTTGTTTTGGAAAATACTCGACTTCCTCGTATCCATTCCCAGCAATTTTAGCTTGCACAGACATTGCTCGCATTTGAATAAACTCTATCATTTTGTCACTTCGGTGTTGAAGAGAGTTATAACATAATTTGATGCAATCATCATATTGCTTCGTTTTATATAAATTCAAAACTCTGTATTCGTCTTCCATATTAGCTAATGAGTAATATTGACTCAATTATTATTGATATTTAATATGTTCAAATTGATTAATCACCTCTTAGGGATTTTTTTTTTACTTTTATCAGCAGTAAAAAACGTAGGTATTCAGGAAAATTGTAAATCTACTTTCGTTGCTTAGCAACTAACAGTCAACAAACTTAATCAGTGCACTAGGTTAGTAAATAATATACCTACCTCTTTATTTTTTCCGAAAGAAACAGATTTAATATCTATCTATATATAATCTAATCTAAAATTCTAATTCTATAGACAACGACAAGGTTTATAGGTAAACCGAAAACACGAAACGCTTGCGCGATGTAATCGGACACAGCGCCATCTATTGATTCATTTCTGAATTACTGTTCCGAAGCGAAGTGAGGGGGGGCCACTATTCCGAAATAAAGAGATTAATTACAAGTAGGTATAAGTAGGTATATCATCTGTTCCGGACTTTTGGAAGGCGTCCGTGCATGGGCCGAAGCCAAAACGAAGAGGCCCGTTCACTATTCTAGACAGTTTATTATAAATGTGATGTGACACCAGCCGGCGACTATACCTATTATTATGTGTATTTTTATGTCCATAATCTCGGGCAAATTATTATAAAAGTTATTATTCTAAGGTACATGTGGATGGGTTAATGACTGTATCTCAAAACGAGAAAAGGATGGTAGTGCCGTGCCACTTATTTGCTCGACTTGGCGGGGGCACTACCGTGCCCCCATATTTGAAGCACATAACAGAAACTATGTTTATTGTAGGAATCATTACACAAACGTTAAGTTAAGACTAAACCATTTACCTATAACAGTTTACCGTGGGGGAGCCACCCCTCTACCTATTATGAATAGGCCGGCTTCTAGATCAGTGGTTCTTAACCGGTGGTCACTGAGCAAGTAATCACTACGCCGGTGGTCCGCGGATCACTGGTGGTCTCTTGAGGCATTCCAAGTGGTCCGCGAAGACATCGTAACAAACAAGTGACGTGATGTGATGAGTCGTGTCAACACAAACATAACACAAGCGACATCGCGACGCATGTCCGAAGTGATCCCTGGTGAAGATGTGGTCCCTGGCAAGACAGAAATTTGGAAAATTGGTCCCTCATACCTTAAAGGTTAAGAACCTACAAGGACCTAGATTGATGCCACCACAGAAAACTGGTGAGTGACGGTACCGGGGACCCAATCCTTGCGCGGTCCATGAGCGGCAGTAATTCACCATCACGTGATCCATCTGCTCGCGAGTCTGTAACTAAACACAGCCTGTAATACCGCATAGCGTCATTAAATTCTTGAAACGGTTTTTTGGGAAATATCCTTTTCTCACTTAGAGCATTGACTGCTCTAAGTTTTCTCATGTTTATGTATAAGTAAGGCTACCCTATTGGATAAAAAAACATGGGAACTCCGTTAGGTCCCTAAAAATCCGTTATCAAGATTTTCTTGACGCATATAAAAACTCTACGAAATATAATTATTATCTGTGCTATCAGTGTTTCCATGCCATGACATGGCATGGCTGTCATGTCATATTTGTCATGTGTCCTAATGTCATTTATTTGCACTTTTATCATGAGCTCAGCCTTGTCGATTAAAAATCTTAAATTGAGATGATAGATTATGTACTCATGTTAGCAGAATAATAATTTTCTACGACTTAAGACGATGATGTTATGGAGGACGAAATTATCATTTGCAAGAAAACGCCTTCTTGGCAGAATTGTGTCCATTGTCCAAGTTTACTATTTTCTACTGCCACGGAATTCGAAAGGTATCTCTTTATATTAAATTAGCTTAAACTTTTAATTCCAATGCAAACCGAAACTCATATCATTGAAATATGTTTTTTATTGTTTGATTTTTTTACAGACACATTTTTGAAAAACACAGTATCAAAGAAGGATCTTTAATTTTATGCCAATATGGTCAAAACGGCATTTGTTCTGCTCTACAGTTTGGAGACTTACGGAAAGCAGGATTCAAGTATCATGTGAGGGAATACCACTTGTATTCTAAAGATGCATCTGATGATTGGACATTTTATTCATCATCACAGAATCTACCAGCAGTATTAAATGATCCTAATAGAGGAAAACAGAGCAACTTTTTTACGAAAACATGGGGTGACAGTTTTGTTGAAAAAATTGATATATATCCTAGTCCATATTTGCCTGAAATTACTTTATCACATTTTGAATCATATTGCAAAAAAATTACTAGAAGATTGCGAAGACATTGTAGACTCAAAGAAAATATACCTGCCAAAACCAAGACGCCTACAGTTGAAACTGTTTGTGAAGTACCAGCTGTATTCTTTGAACATGCTTTGCCATTAAATGATCCAAACATTTTCTATAAAGTGTTTCCAAGTTTACAAAACTCTGAAGATTTTAATAATGCTATAAGATCTCTACAAGAAACACTAAGCACATATCTTGACGTAATAGAAATGAAAATTTCAAAACAAGTGGCACAAAAGTCAGATGCATTCTTTCATGCTATGCTGTCACATGATACTATTATGGAGCAAATGGCACGAGCAGCTAAAACGGTGCAACAAACAAGACAAAATATAAAAGATGTTAAGGAAAATTTAACACAATGCCCTATTAAACTTATAAGTTTAACTAGAATTAATCATAATCTTACCAATGTACAAGACCTACTAAAATTGATGAGCACTGTTCAACAAACACAGCCAATGATTCAGCTCCTTTTGAGTACTTCAGATTATGTAGCTGCTTTGGATTTGATTAGTTCCACTCAAAAAGTATTGTCTACTAGGCTCTCGGGTATTCAAGCATTTCGCCACCTATCGCCACAATTGACAGAAATGAAAAGATTAATCCACAAAATGTTAAGCAATGAATTCCAAAGATTTGTTGTTGCTGATTTAAATAGGAGTCCTAAAGACCAAAGTGACATTCCAGAGAGAGATAAAATTGTGTCAATAGTGTCTGGAATACTACGCTTAAAAGAATTTGACTTTATTGACACATTCAGACTAGAAGCTACTACATCCATACAGGCTACAATAAAACAATGCGTAATTGAAATAATATCTGAGAGGGATGGTAATACAGAAATTGTACTTAGAGGCTCAAATGCAGATAACATGTGTTTAATGTGTAATGAAGGTATTGTATTTCTAGAAAAAGTAACCCCAAACTTACTTAATTTATTTAAAAGGATATTATCACTAAATAATTTAATAATGGAAATTAGCCAAATGGATGATGTAACAGGAAATGAAAGTGAAGACGCTTGGACTTCTGAGGAGTTGACTTTAGTGGAAGATAAATTAAAAAAGCTCATTATATCCTTGTCTGACTATTGTAATGAGCGCTGCGCCAATTTAATAGTCACTAAAACTGATAAGGATTATGTGTTTTCTGATTTAACACAATTGTCTAAACTGTCAGAGCTGATAGAATATTTTTCAAATGAATGTGAAATAATAACAGGCCATTATAGTAATGCAATGAAGTTGGCATTAAGAAGCTTTGCAATGAAGTATATACAGATTCTTCACACAGAGCGAAGAACACAACTTACCTCAACTCTTAATGCTGAACGATGGAAAACTGCAGATGTTCCTTTTGAATTACAAAGTGTAATCAATAACATATGTGAAAATTCGGAAATACCTGATACTTTAAAGTTTGCAAGTGGGAAACCTGATGGGAAATACTTGTTAATAAACAACGAAAACTATGCTGTTGTTGGTACGGTACAACTACTAATCAAGATTCTATTGGAATATTGTGATGCAACTAAACAATCACCCGTTATAGTGCAATACATAATTCACTGTATGTTAGAGCTGATACGATTATTTAATTCACGTTGCTGCCAACTAGTATTAGGCGCTGGAGCCATACAAAGCGCAGGATTAAAAACAATATCTACATCAAATTTGGCATTAGTATCTAGATCACTGCAAGTTATTTTATGGCTTCTGCCACTTATAAAAGCTTTACTTGAAAAGCTACATTCTAAAGAATTAACTTTAACTGGATTTAGTAACATGGAGAGTGATATAGTTAGTCATAAGAATGAAATAGAAAATAAAATTTGCCTCATTGTAAGTAACATGTTATGTTCACAGCTATCTGGGTGGGATGCTAAGCCACCCGTACCATCACAAACATTCCGAAACATTTCCAAACACTTAGTGAAGCTGCATGAAGCATTGATTGATATTTTACCAATAGATCAAATAAGGACCATATATAAGAGAGTGCATGATAACTTTAAAGATAAATTGAGAGAACAATTAATAAAAATGAACATAGTTGCAAATGGCAGTCCACAACATGGTGTGGTTACTTCTGAATTGACTTTCTACTTACAAACCCTCAAAACACTGAGGGTGATAAATGAAAGTGATGCTGAGGATAATATATTGTATGATATTTGGTTAAATTAAATAATACTTAAATAATCTATGTATACATAAAAAAGATGTAATAATATAGTTGTATGTAATCTTACTGAAGTGTTATTTGCATATCATTCGCGATATCGGCCTAAAGCATTGATCAAGCCTGCCTGTCGTCCACGGCCCAGAGCTGTGTCAGCGAAGCGAAGTTAAAATCCAGTATGAGAAAGACCCTTTCCGCTGAGGTCCTAGCAGAGATTTCATATTATTATAATGGTAGGGGTAGGTACTATTGAAGGTTTTTACTTCGCTTATCGCTCCGCTTGCAATAATAATGTCGCGATCTTGACTATGTACCTCGTTCGCGCAGTGGGTAGTGGTTCGCACTTTAAAGCGACGGCGCTGCGCTTGGGGTCCCGGGATCGATCACCAGGTAGGGCCAAAAACGATAATATATTCTGCTTACGTGCAGGGCCGTCTTTAGCTCATGTGGCGCCCGTGTGCAAACATTGCCCTAGCGCCCCCTAGCCAGCGCGCGGTCAAATAGGGCATCGAGCCCGGGTTTACCCGGTCCGAAAAAACCCGGGTTTTCCGGGTTTTAAGAGTCACAAAAAACCCGGGTTTTTCGGGATTTTTTAAACGCTTCAAAAACACGAACCATTCCGTAAATGTTAACTATCAGGTGTTCCGTCTGTGCCACCCCTCAAATAAAAAAAAGAAATTAGAACGACCTACTACGTAAGTACGTAATAATAACGGAAAATGTAGCAATGGGTGGGTATTAACCCTTCCTTTTTAGGGTTCCGTAGCCAAATGGTAGATAACGGAACCCTTACAGATTCGTTACCAGCACTATCCCGGCTGTGCTGGAAGAGTCCTTTCACCGCAAGGCCGGTGTATGCCTTTTCATCTGGGCGGACATCTGTTGTGATCGTCTTCACTGCCTTGAGGACCCATCAGTTTCCATCCTTTGCGTTCGCGTAGACTTAGGCTCGACGAGCAGAATCTACGTGTGCATATACCGTCCCCACAAAGTAGACACCTCGACAACTCGACTCTTCGAACACCTGAGTGGTGAACTGTTCAAGGGGATTTCAATGCCCACCACGTCGACTGGTTGGGCTCCCTGAAAACAGACCGTTGGATGTCGTACCCGTTCAAAAATACCGCTGCTGGAAGTTGATTCTACAATGAGGAGGTGCGCGGCAGAAAGTGTCGTGTAAAGCGCACAGTAGAGGATCGCCAACTATCCAGGTACGTGGTGTAGTACGGTGGTGAAATTTGGCAGCGGGTATCAACTCAAACATTTCCTCAGAGCACTCACCAGGATAAAGGCGGTAAAAGATACAAAGAGATGCAACATCTCTCCGCAGTGCCACAGAATCTAAGCGATCAGTGAGATTCTCGTCACCGACTATTCGAGTTGCACGACGTTGGAAGCGGTCTAACGGGAGGAGCTAATATTGGGGTGCCCCGGCCCAGAGATGGGAGCAGTAGGTACTCCATGTGGTGCCGGACTTGCGCCTTATAGAGCTGAAGGCGGTGGGATGGCGTAAAGTACCACCTTGCGGCCTTGCTCTGCCGAGGACACCCAGTTTCTTAGAGGCTTACTTAGGTAGCCTTTTCCTCTAAATGACCCCGAGATTGAACGTCACTTGAAATATCGACGCCAAGAATCGCAACGCTCGCTTTGGCGTTAAGGGAGTGTCCTGAAAGTGAGGAGAAACGACAAAGGCGGTTTTTTCGGAGTAAACGCGTAAACCCAAAAAGACACAACTTTTTGGGATTGTATTTGACTAGATCCATGTCAGCCAAACTCGACACCATGATCTAGAGTATTCTCAATGACAGACACAACTTCCTTCCGACACTTATCGACGTGGGCTCGAGAAAACCTTGCATGGCCGGAATATGAGGCATCGCCCGTACTGCCATTCGCATAGCAATGAATGCCACTGGTATGTAGCATGCCATTGATATACAGGAGGAATAGCACACAGCCTTGGGGTACACCAGCATTTACGGGTTTTAGGTCTGAGCATGAACCGTCGACGACCACCTTGATGCTACAACCCGTGAAAAAGCTGTGTACCCATTCGCATAGTTTCTCGGGCGACCCATAGGCAGGATGTTTCGAGATAAGCGTTTTGTGCCAGACCTGATCAAAGGCCTTCGCAATGTCCAGGCTTACTGACAGGCAGGGCCTCCCCCTTGCTTTCGATGGACTCCGCCCATCTATAGGTCAAGTAAACGAGGCCAACTCGTCTTCACCTCTGCGTAAAGGTGGAAAGGAAAGGAGGCTGACAGAAATTCCCCTCAACAGCTTTGGCCAGTGCCCAAAAGGCACGTGTTCCGGAGTGCAGAGCTGCTTTGGAGGAAAGGATCCCTCGGAGTGTGCAGCGGCCATAGCTAACGAGATCAGTATAGGAATGGAATACTACAATCCATTTACTGATGTCTCTAATGGTCGTAAAGTTGAGCTCTGGTTCAACCGCGAATGCGCTGCAGCCGTTAAAGAGCATGCCCGTTGCAGACGTCGGCGCCGGTGGTCGGCGCCGCTTTATGCACACCCGTCGGTTGGGAGACCGACGAGTAGTGTGGGGCTCTCCTCTGGGTTGGGTCTCTGCAAATCAGAGACCGTTCAGAGGCATACCCACTAAAACCTCTCCGACTTTTCCCGGCAGATCCAGGCACGGTGGCGGAATACGTGAAAGGGCGAACCTTTATCGCCGCGTCCCGCCTCAGGAACTGCAAGGCACGCCAGTACGGCCTCACCTCCCCAACTACGGGGCGTATACGCCCCCTGGGCCGCTCCCACGGCCTACCAAAAATCCCCTCGGATGGACGCCCACGCCGCTGGGTTGCAACGCAGGCGCTACCAGCAGATCCCTGCAGGACTCCCTCGCAGACCCGTACCCTGCTGTTTGCAGGACAGGGAAGGGAAAGACAGCCCGCAAACTTACCAGTAAGGCCCTGAAATCCCAGCCACACCAGCACCTCCACTGGATGCGGAGGCAGGGGGAAGACAGGGAAGCAGGAAGCTGCCATTTACCGCTGGATTGCGGGACTTGGCGCGATCTGCGCAAAAGTCCCCCACATGTAATGTGGGGGCAGCGCCCAGAGGCGCCCCAAGTAAAAGGGAGAGCACGCCTTGCTTTGCTGTAATACGACAAATATAAGAAGAGCTCCAGATACTACACAAAATGTATGCAAACTGGAGTTCTTTTTACGTTGGTTATCAAAGCGCGGCGGCTGGCCAGCGCGGGCGCGCGCCGAGTGGGGCTCCGTTGCGAGCGGCGCCGAGCGCCCCTAGGAACGCGGCGCCCGGCGCCCCTAGGACCGTGGCGCCCGTGTGCAACGCACACCCTGCACCTAAGGGAAAGACGCCCCTGCTTACGTGGCTGGTCGTTCACTTCAGATTGGCCACTGCAGGCCAAATATCGGTAAGTTAGAGGATCAATAATGTCGCGAATGTTCCTTAAAATACAATGTCCCGAACGTTGAAATACATACAATATGTGGCACATACATAGAGCGTGTAGGTAATCGGTAATCTTCTATTACCTACACACTGTACTGTGGGAGAGCCACGCTTCGGCATGAACCGGCCGGCTCGACCGGAGTGATACCACTGCCTCACAGAAAACCGGCGTGAAGCAGCCCCTGTGCTGTGTTTCGCCGAGTGTGTGAGAGTACCGGAGGCCCACCCGGGGAGAAGGGGATAAAAGGTTGCAAGTGTCCATGATCAGGTGATCCGCCTGCTTGTCTGCTACCTATCACATAAAAAAAAAACTAGATGCACGAGTGTTATGTTGACACTGCGGGGCGTAGCTCGACCAGACATAACGCTCGCGCATCGATTTGTGGAATAAGACGATCAAGCCAAGCCGCCAAGCCCGTAAAAGCGCCGTCTGTCCTTAGGCACTAACATAGTATTAAGTATAATTAACTTGGACAAACTAATGTGTACATAGTGAAATTAGAGCGTATAATTACTTTACCACCTAATTTGGGGGGAAGGAGAAAAGGTTGGCAGACCAAGCACTTGTGACTACTGGAGTGGTGTCCATGACCGATGTAGCAATTGCTTAACATCAGGTGATCCGGTTTCTCGTCTGCTACCTATCACATAAAAAAGTAAATGTGTAAAAATGACGCGGAACTAGCCGTAGTGGGGCGGCAAAATCTTGGCATCATTCTGGGGGCGAGTTATCGAGGAAGAAAAGTGGACAGGCCACGACAACGCTATAATGAGTCAAGAAAACGGATCTTTGGGGACCTAACTGGAGTTTCCAGGTTTTATGACCAATTGGCCTACCATGCCCTATGGGCTATGATATACCGCCTGGGGTGGAGGAATAGCTGCCAACCTCTTTTCTACCTACGCGATTGAGTGGCGCGTGTCGTGAAATTAATTGATGGCGCCACTGCCGCTTACGTCATAGAGTATGCGTAGCTCCATTGGTGGTTATCTTTGAGTATATGGCTGTCTACTCAAAGGTGGTTATATAAACCTGGGAACTCCGTCTCAGCGTCGGGGGCCTCACGGTACGCGCAAAATGGCTCGGCGCGGCCCCCGGTCTGCTGTTTGGTGACACCTGCAATATGTATGAGATAGGTACTACTTTATTAATGAAAAAAAAACATTGATGTTAAAAATATTTTTTTTAATTAATAGTCCATACTACTTACATTATGTATCGTAAAAGTACGAGGCCATAGGATATCGTATTATAAATGCTATACAACTGCAAAAGCATTGGAAGATCATTAATATAGTTGTTAATCTAACCTCTGACATAGGTCCTAACTTAATTAAAAACAAATTTATTAAAGTTAGATTGTTCATCACTAAGGTGTCATTGTTATCTTCAACTACATGTACTAAACGGAACATAGTAAGTATTTTAACAATTACTTTGGTAATAACATTAACATCTTTTTTTATAATTACTGTTCTGCTAGCTTGAAGCAAGTCTGTTTCCCCACTATACTTTGGCAAACGATGTCTCGGACATGGCACAAAGTGAAATAATTGTGGTACAGAGTAAAGGAAATTTATAATTTGAGGCAAAAAGAAAAGTAAAACAGTTTTGCTAAAGTGACTTAATATTCCTACTACAGCAAATGTCATCCCAGAAACATAACAAAAGGTGTCACCAACAAAGACTTTTGATGGGTACCTGAAATCATTTACGCACAATATTAAATCCACATTAATACAATCCCAATTTTGGTTAAAGACATGATGACAAGCAATAAGGAGCGCTGATAGCTCAGTGGATAAGAACGAGGTTACGAATCCAGCATAAGAAAAGGTACCTACATACTTTAAAGAGCGAGTCCCAACATCATAATATTGATTTAAAACAAATCGAACCTGGCAACACTAGTCTTTAGCCGAGTCACACGTGGGCGGCGGGGCGGAGAGTCCAGGGGAAGATGTAAGTAGATGGCCATATTTTTGTTTTATTTGATAGGTGGCAGGCGAACAGGCGGATCACCTGATGGTAAGCCCGCCGCACCCAGAAGTCACAACTTTACCCCTTCCTCCATTGTGCTTCCAGTGCCCTCACTGACTCTGCCAAACTGCAGCCTTCTGTGAGTCTGTGATATCGCTCTAGTCGAGCCGACTTAGTAATTTTTTTATTTTTTTTTTATGAGATAGGGGGCAGACGAACAGATGGATCACCTGATGGTAAGTGATTACCGCCGCCCATGGGGTGTCCATGCAACACCAGAGGAGTCGCAAATGCGCTGCCGACCTTTAAGAAGGAATACGCTCGCTTTTTGTCAGTCATGCCGAAGCGTGGCTCTCCCACGGTTTAAAATGGATTGATAGATTTGATTTTATTGCTTTTAGAAGATTAGGAGGGAAAAGTATTGAACAAATCACTTACCAATTATGTTTAAATAATGCTATAGTAGTAGCCAAATATGGTATCATAATGTGCAATGAGAATGTATGCGCCTTATATTGGTCACCTCTCAATTCAGCAATATTAAAAATAACAATTGATAGACCAATAATAATTGACTGGCCTACTTCTAAACCATTTATACCAGCCAAAATATTTATGGCATTAGTACAAAATACAGCCAGCATACCCATGTATATGTAGTAGAGGCATCCTGAAACATTATAATATTTTAAATTATTATGAACTGATTAGCGATGTGCCGGATATTAGTAACCGCGGATAGCCTAGGCGGAAGATAGATCCATTACTTTTTGGCGGATCTATTTATCTTATAAAGTAATTTAAAGATAAAATTGCTTAAGGCGAAGGGCTAGGCGCACTAGCAACTCTCTCGAGATTTTGACAGTCCTAATACTGATTAAAACAAAACAGAAGACAAACCACCGCGCAATGTAAATCGAAACAAGTGTTTGGCACCCAAAACACTTCTAATAATATTTGTAATTTCAAAGTTGTGAACTTTTTTCAAATTACAAATTCAAAAAACTACTTTAAGTTTAATTTTAGAAATCTTTATAATTTAACTTTCGTTTATAAAAATCTGATAAGAATAGAATAGAATTGTATTTATTTGGAGCATATTGGAGCAAAGAACAGAATTAAATATTAAAAAAAAACTTATGCTACCAAAATGGTTGCCACCCAACATTATGTCCAGGCAATAATGATTTATAATGTGCTGAAATTTTTAGTGTAAAGTGAAATATTATAAATCTAAAATGGTGTTTATTACTTCCAAAGTTTAAAAACCTTTTCAACGTTTCAGCTTATACATTATTATTTCATTTAATTATAAAATTGAAAACCAACCAACCAATTGAATCCAATGGGGTACTACTACACTACAAAGAGCAGTCACTGACATCGGCCCTAGAGAGACCTGAGTCAAGTTCCATAGCCTGGCTCTATGGAACTACTGAGAATAAGAAGTCTCAGTAGTTCCATAGAGCTGTAAGACAGTTCCATGATCCCCATTCTATAAATTGGAAGTAGATAAAATAAAAATCATGATGATAAACAGGTTATTACTTACCAATATTGATGGATACTCCTAACCATGGTCTTAGGGGTATAGGCACCACAAATGTAGTAGAATTGAAGTTTACGTAATAAACTACAAGCAATGGCAAAGATGCTATTGTTGGTAGAAGAAGTTTGTATCTCCAACGCAGATCCAGAACATCATCAGCAAATCCCAATAATAACATACAACATATTGATAGTAGAGCTGCTAGCAATTCTGCAAACTAAAAGTATACTTTATAGGTAAATTTATATTAAACAAATAAATAATATAAAAATAAAAACAAACCTCATTGTGCGGGAAATGTTTCCCTATCCATAAGTCCATTTCCGAAGACAATTGGTATAAATATAAAACTTGTAACAAGGAAAACACATCCTGATACAACACCCAATGCTTCTGGTCTGAAAACAATTAAAATTAATGATATACTAGGTGCCTAGTATCTACATAATAGAATTGATATTTGGGATTTAACAAATCAGCTCACACCACATACATCACCTGATGCCTAAGTGGTAGCTAAAGCACTTGTATTATGCACGTCAGAATCCAAAATACTGTACCTACCACAAATATACCTGAACTTAATTAGATATTTCAGAAACCCAGAAAACGAATAACAAACAAAAGAAAATATCAGTGAACCTCGATTGAAAAAAAAACTGTAATAAATTGATCTTTTAAAATTTAAGGCACTAATAATTTTAGAAAAAAATACACATAAATATCATTTATATTATCTATATAGGTAAGTATTTGGTCAATGTATGTGATGATGGACGACAGAGCTGAGGACAACTAATATTGTAGTTGTACATAATAGGCTGTAGATAACTTACATTTTATTTTTGCTTGTTTTACATAAATCGACCCCATATAAACCAGCCTTTATAAATAACTCCTTAAGGTTAGGTATCAATTCATCGGTAACCAGAAATGCTATTAGTGATAAAATTATCAATATGATGATAGACCACATGTTGCAATAAGACTTACATTACTATTATTAAAAAATATTATATTACAAACTAAAATAAAAATTATATTTTAAAACAGTGATATAATAAGCACTTCCATAATTATCTATTTAACTAAAATAATAACAAAAACTACCGCACAACAACCACGCAAAACAAGATTTTGTTGGCGGTTGGCGTGACATCAGCTGATGTTTGTCAAACTTGACACATCAAAGTTGCGTACAGAAGAATAAGTATAGTGTATCAAGAAAGTCGTGAAAACTAATCTTTTTGAGGAAACTAACGGAGCTCCCAAGTTTTATAACCAACGGGACTACAATAAAGTTGTGAAATTATTCTTGAAAAACTATTACGGAGTTCTATGGTATTAAAATCCTAATAATCAATGGGGCTAAGGGGCTACCATACTCTATGATGTAAGTGGCAGTGGCGCCATCAGTTAGTTTCATGACTTCATTGACGCATTATAATATTTTTGCTGTTTCTCTAAAATGTTTTATAAGGTTGTATAATATTCTCATATTGAAAAAACCTTTGAATAGGGAATTATTATAATCCATAGGAACATACTCAGAAACGGAAAAACCGTAACTTGGCGGGGGCACAACCGCGACCGTGCCCCCTGATGTATCAAGAAAGTCATGAAATTAATGTAATGGCGCCACCCGCTTATTCGGGACAACGCGAGACAGGTGACCAAAAAACAGGACTGTCCCGTTCAAAACGGAACGAATGGTCACGTTAGGATGTTGTATATACAGGGTTGTACCACAAGTTGTACTTTATGAATAGACAGCGTCAGGAGCCAATTCTCGGTTTTCGCCTTCTAAGGTCGAGTCGACTACATGGAACGCATAGACCATAGGACAA
Source organism: Cnaphalocrocis medinalis (assembly GCA_014851415.1). Lineage (NCBI taxonomy): Eukaryota > Metazoa > Arthropoda > Insecta > Lepidoptera > Crambidae > Cnaphalocrocis > Cnaphalocrocis medinalis. The sequence continues at coordinate 10,648,658 of CM026282.1, forward strand.
TAGGAGAACAATTTTGTCGACACTCGTATTGTGTCTGCGCAAGTTGCTTCTCGTTCACCTGACTGAGCGATGAGCGGGATAGGATGTGATCTCGCGAACGAGAGTCGACAAAACTTTGTCGCGGTGCGCATGTTAGGCCTACAGGTCGAGTTATTATAGCAGTGCTGCTTTTTTGTCTGAACATAAGGACAGTAAATATAGTCTAAAAAGGGGAACTCCATGTGACGTTGTGTATTGTCTTCATAAAATTATATGAAAAAAAAACAGCAACTAGAATTTAATACTTTATTAACAATATACATTATTTTATCACATAAAACATTACATAACTAACTTTAATAAAAAGTGCTATCAATGATTGTATTGTAACTTACTGACCAAACCATTTTTAATAGGTACCTACATTGAACTAGTATTGTGTTTTCTTTTAGAAACCACTCTCGTTTACTATTGATCAAGTGTTACTTATCATTAATTTTAGATCAATAAAACTGGGTGCAGTCAGCCACATCTTCAGGTAACCACAATCTGTCAAATTTTCTCAATTGATATTCAACTTAATGTGTATGATAGTGAGATGAGAGTCGATTGAACAGTTGTATACTTTGATGTGTGGCTGTACTACATACATACCTACTTATAATTTTCGCTTGATAAGAACATCACAATTTTGAATAATTAGTTCAATAAACTTAACATTCTGCAAATTGGAAGGTGAATCACGCGCTTTTTTTTCTATTTGAAATAGTAGTTTTTGGAGCACACTTATTGTGGTAGCTAGAGCTGGATAAGCAGGTATGGACGTGTCGAGTACCTGAAACAAGTCATTGTAATATTCTTTACTTTTAAGCCTGTTGCACTGATTAGCCAGCTATATATATTTCATATTTTTATTACAATACATAGATAAAATACACACGGCACGGGAAGTCCAGGGTTGCCAGATGTATGAAAAGTCTCGAAATCGAGCTTCAGTCTCTGTCTGTAATATATACTAGAATAATAACAAACTCTTAGGTACACATTTGTACGAAAATGTATGCACGTAAAAATATATCAATGAAATAAATATTTTCACGCAAAAAATCCGCTCCATCCATTTAGCTTTTTTTTATCATCCTGGTGAAATGCAGCCAGCCCGAGATGTGCCGACTTCCTTAAGTATACCCGCCGCTGGGGGTGGACGATGGCACCCACTAAAACACCTGAAGGGTGGTCCAATCGCCATCGCCACCGCACGATGTGATCTTCATTAACTAGCAACGTATTACTATTTGTAGGTATGTACATTGCAGTCGTGTGCAGGAGTGCCCAAGCCGAGGACTCAACCAGGTCTCTCGAGCAGCGCCGTTATATGTATATAAGTATATAGTAGGTCCCAAGACGCTGTGCGGCATTATATCTTATTTATTCTTCGAATACAGGTGCAAGTTACTGTGCTCGAGTGTTGAAACTTACCGTATTTTGAAGTCGTTTGTAGAGATTAGGTGATACGGAGACAATCCACTCTGGCTGGTTGCTCGAGTGTTCAAGACTGCGCTTTAGTCTCTGTATCGATATGGCTTCTAAGGGCGGTAACAGTAAATCCGGATCTCTGACATGACTCAGTATATTTTCAGCCAAATGATCATACCCCAAATGGTAAAAGCCAACAGCCTGCAACATATACAATTTTTCAATAAGTAATGACACAATTCAAAATATAATAGCATTCCGAAACTAACATAAGTATTATGTCAATATAGAAACTGTTGTATTGTTGTATATTCGCATTAAATAGGGTGGGTACATTGAAAGTAGGTCAAATTCAAATTCAAAAAGAAATATTAAAAATCGTTGAACAAATTCAGTTGCGGTGTTCCCTGATCGCTATGACATGTCCTTTTTTAAACGAGGTTTGGAAAGAGTACTTCTTTCACGGTAGGCAGCGGCATGACTGTGCCTCGGCATTGTTGTTGTCTATGAGCGGCGGTTACCATTTAACATCAGATGGGCCGCATGCTCGTCTGCCTACTTACGCAATAAAAAAAAATGTTATTGAGAATGGTTGATAGAATACGCGTTTAAAAAAGTGATGAAAATGTTCTCAGATACATCCTGTATACAAAATATTAAAATATAAAATTAATTTTACTAAGTATGTAACTTAATCTAATTTATATTAAACTGTTGTCGATCAACTTAACATACCTGTTGTCGATTTATGAAGTCATCATCAATGTTCCACAAATCAGCCAAAATTAAAATCTTCTCGATCCAAAAAGTACACTCTTGATTATTGTATTCTTTGAATGGTTCCTCAGTTTCGGTCATTGTTACTGTTTCAACAGCCGCTCTTATGAGCTTTGTAATAAATTTCATCCTTGGTGTTCTTATTTTTTCCGAGGCTTTCAAACTTATCTCTCTGAGCGACGTGTTTCCCGCAAGGGCTTCAATGATATATTGGTAATCTATATCATACAACAAATCCAGAGGCTTTGAAAACTTCAAGTTAAAATGACATTGGTAGTACAATGTACAAGAAATTTGGTAGTTCAGGTTTAGTATATCACAATTGACATTCTTTACTTCTTGAGCGACTTCAACTAGAGATGGCATACTTTCTTCCCAAATTTTTTCATATTTTATAGATTTTTTCTCTTGATTAATTGACGTCGATGAACACGTTAAGAAACTATTTAAATAATCAGTAATAATTTCAAGAAATATTATCATGTTTGAGTTACTAAGACCGACATCCTGCAGACACAAAGGGTCTTTCGGCAACCGTCCCACTTTATTCACTAGTCTACAAACAATCTCAAAAGTATGTTTTATATACGTAGACCAGATGATGGAAAACAAACCTAGTCGTAGATGCAAATCAGTTATATTGTTTAAACAAGAAACAACGGCTTTAAGCTCGCGAAGATTGTGCATGTTTTTCTGCCAAGCAATTGCGTTTTCCCAGCACATGTTGGCAACTATATAATTTGCCAATGTGCTTAAGGGAAACTGGCGACGCAACAATGATAGCCATTTAAATATTTTAGGGTTATTATCAACTAACCCACAATGATTTTCTAAAAATATGAATTCGGGGGAGCCCTCATCGCCATCGTCTTGTTCTTGAGTCTCGAAATTAGAAGCTTGTTGTATTTCTTTGAGCTCATTTGCAATCACAGCTTCTGGAGGGACCCCCATACCACAAAGCCATTTGGCTATTAATTCTGTCACTGAACCTTTTCCTCTCGTATAAATGAATTTTAAGTTTATATTGAATTCGTCAAATTGCAATATAGGTGATTGCTTTCCTTTAAACTCGTCTTTGAACATTAATACAATGCTTAAAATGGAAATATCTTCTAATTTTCCAATAAGTAATCCCCATTTAGCATTTTCTTTAGTGACCGATTCCCAAGCGTCTTCTCTGCTTTCAAATATTCTGCTAACAGCTTTGCATGCCATGGCAACAATCATGCTTCTTAAAGGGCAAGACATATCCACTAAAATATCGCGAATACCTTGCCACCAAGGCGATATCTCATTATATTTTATTACAGTTGCATCTTCTGTAACGCAACACAAATAGAACAATACCTCTATAAACTTTTCAATGAGGTCGATTGTGATTTCTTCTAAAGGCATATTCATCAAACGTAGGATTAAAAGCCTTATTATGTCCTCTGGACTAATGTTACTTTTCTTTACAAAGTTACACAGCATTTTCAAATCTTTTAGTTTGAAAATAGACTTAAAAATGTCTGATGCAAGATTATTTAACTTTTCATCCGATAAATCGCTTTTTAAGGATATGTACTTGGAACTTCCATCCAGTACAAAACACGATATGAATTCTTTAAAATTATTAGTATTTGTATCGGCAAACCTTACTCTAGCATGATGATGCGCCTTGTACTCACTCTCCTGTACCAAGTGTAACAATCTTTCCAAGATACAGTTATCATCTTCCAACAAATGGAAATTACCCATGACATCCTCTGCTGTCATGGGCAGGTTTATTTCGGCATCGTTGAGCGATTCAAAGCACTCGCATATTTCATTGAGTAGTTCTTGCATATCATCGGTACTTTCACAATTAACGTTCCTATGAAATAACGTTAAAAGTCCCAGGTTGGCAAAATATTTCCGAATTTCTTCTTCTTGAGTATTCAAAACGTCGTGTTGAAAACCACCCCAAAACGTTTTTAAACAAGACATGATAATCTTTGGAGGAATTTCGTAATTTCTAATCAACATTTCTATACAATGCTTTTTTAATGGCAGCGTTTTTAACTTTCCTACCCTGCTGATAACATTTTCTTCAAATTCCTCCGTCTTAGCTGAAGTTTTCTTGACGAATTCACGAAGTTCCCGTAGAGTATGCAAGTCCTTAGATCTTTCTGAATGCTCGCCATCAAGAGCATAATAAAACGGAATATTGAACCTTTTCAATTTTCCGTCAGGATCAATTAAAACGCATTGGAATTCCGGTAGATTTAATTTTTTATGTGTATAATTCTTCTCAGCTCCCACTAACCCGCAAGTGTTGTATATAAGCTGACCATTCTTTGTAGCTGTAAAAACTGCCACTCTATTGCCTCTTTGCATTAACCTTATATCGATCAATCCTTTCTTGGGATTATAGATAATTAAAAATATTGCTCTTCTAATATCTTTTACAATCGACATTTGGGGTTTCTTGTTTTCTACATCAAAAATCTGTAATTAGCAAAAATATATTTTATTAGACAGTATGTCTGGCAGCGTCTGACCCGTGAAGGCGATTCAAAGTAAAAAAAAACCCTATTATTAAAAAATGGCGAGTATTTTAACTCTTATTGCAAACTGAGTCCGGTGGGTTCGTTTATTTGGTAATGTGATCTCTGGGTCCCGGGTTCGATTCCCAGGTCCAGCAACACTATTGGAACATACTCGGGTTTGTGATGATCACCAACCCACATCAGGCAAATATGGTGATTAAGCCTGATCCTATCGTAGTAGCGTTGACTTGATTTCTATGATGAAGGCCTTTGCCCTGCAGTGGGACAGTAAATAGGCTGACTTTACTTTACTTTACTTGACGTCTGTCCCTGTCGCAGAAAAATACATTATGGATTCTAATGGACTGCTTGGCTGTGCGTTGCTTGAGCGTCGAGCTCAATTCCCCGGGACTATTAAAATTTATTTTTGATACAACTGGTAGTTTGTAGTTTCTGGTTTGGATTAAAAAAAAAATAAAACAAAATAATTAAACGTTATCATAATGCACTGGTCAGTAATACCGCATTTTTTAAAATTAAAAACAATTTAATATAATAAATACCTGAACAAAAGCACACTGTGCGTCTCTATACCCTTTAAAAAGGCGTATCAAATGTCCTCTTTTGACATCGACCACTGCAACGCGCCCCAAGTTATCTGCAACGGCGGCGAGGCGTCGATCGGGCGATATGGCTATTGCGCTGCCGTGTCTTTGCGTGTCGCAGATCCCGTTCCGCAGCGCCAGTGATTCAGCACGAACAAGCGGTTCCGTACTAACGGACGTGTTCTCCGAATTACCACCCCCAAGCCACCCTCTATAAAATAGAAAAGGATAGGTCATTTTTAATGCTATAGGCGATTTGATTCAACATACGTTGGCGGCGTCACGTCGGGTTACCTTTGGTGGACTTTGGGCTGTCCTTATGTCATGTATGACAGTGAGACTTGCAAGGACCTCACCCCCTGACTCAACTTAAAGTACCTAATGTTTAAAAATAAAATATCCTATACCCACTTATATATTAAAAGTTCCTTTTAAAACCATGTTTGATTTTACTTTAGTTGTCATTTAACTACTTAGAAAACCCGGAATAGATCATATTAGGGTAATCCTATTGGCGATGCAAAGATTATCCACGCGCCTCCGCCGGCGAAATTAGAAGTTATCGAAGAGTCACCTGTGACTCCGAAATATTATTTATTTACTATTTTCGCGATAGTATACACGCATAGAGAATAATAACATGATAAAGGAAATCAAAGTTGTCACAGACAACGCACAAAAAATCTATAGCATAACTCCGTCATACCTTAAGATTCGTAGCATAAATTTACAGATTATTCTTAAATTAAGATTGATTGAATCGAGGTTTTTGGTCAGCTGCACAATTTGGACACTACAGAAGTGCTAGTTAAAATATTTGCATCGCCAATAATTTGACCGACAAGACTTATTAGTTATTACAGTTATTGTATATTTAAGTAATAATAATAAATAAACTAACGGTAAAGCTGACTTGATTTTGTTGGCAACAGCCCTTGCAACATCTTGAAGTGGAGGCGTTGTTCCGCCTTCAAGAGCATAATGAAATCCTAAGTAAGGTTTTACACCAGCTACAAGAATTAACGAGTTTACTGGAGGCACTGAACGATACCTGAAACATAATTACATGATAATTAAAAAAAACAATTATTCTCATCATAATTATGCCTATAACAATGATCTATAATGTACAGTGGCCAGCACATCAAGCTACTACAATCCGTCAAATTTCCTCAGTTGATATTGAACCAAACATGTTTGACATAAAAGTGAGGTTCGATTGAAGAAATTTGACAGATTGTAGTAACTTGATGTGCTGGCCACCGTACCTTATTAATACAAAGCTTCAAGAGAAGGTTCAAGAGTATGGTTTTTGTAATAAGAGGTGACAATTTGCAAAAAGTGCATAATATCCTAAATTACCATGTATCATATCCTCCATAAGTAGAAGCAGCTAGCAAATGATCATATGCATTTTTTAATTCAAGGCCAACGACTTCAGCATCATTGATGACATCCTGGTCAGAAAAAGTCCATTTTCTAATGCTAATGTTACGACTATCCACAGCATAATCTGCTTGAATCCCAGCTTGAACTATAAGATTGTACAAAAATATTATTATAGTAACCTATATCTGTCTATCTAACTTCGATCTGCTGCAATTACAATATATTTCTTTAAATGAAAATTAAAAGTGGTATAATAATTACCTTTTGCCAGTTGAGACTTAGCATTTCTCAATGTTTGAAATAAGCTTGCCCCTGATATTATACATTCACATGTAGAAAATAAAATGTGAACATCATCCGGCAAAGTCCCATAAGTTCCAGTGTGGCATGAAATCTTCATTACTGGTTTCTCATCAAGTTTCTCTAGTAGTAATAAATGACCAGTGTTGGTGTAAAAACCAACACATCCATTTTTAAAGCCAACTATGACACAGAACCAGTCAGGACCATTCTGTAAAATTCACTAACATAATTCATTTCTTCTTTGTAAGTAACATGACAAGTGCATTTAGATTACTCCTTGCTAAAAGATGCAGACAATATATCTAACCTATACTATTTATAAAGAGATAACTTCTATAGACAACGACAAAGCTTATGGGTAAACCGAAAACATGAAACGCTTGCGCGATGTAATTGGACACAGCGCCATCTATTGGCTCATGTATGAATTACGGCCCCGAAGCGAAGTGAGGGTGGGCCACTAGTAATAACCAAAATAATACTTCAACTTAAAAATATGTAAGTATTGAAAATTATGATTCAGTGGTTACAGACTACTTGTAAAGCTACAAACACACTTTGTAATAAATTAGTTATGTATTTTTCACAATAGAAAGCAGGAACTGCATAGCGACAATTCAAACAGGCCTAAGGCCGAGCAAGGAGAATAGCCAACAGTAATCATGAAAAAAACATAACTACAGTGTCTGCTGGACTCACCTGTGATGATTGTGGAGATGGGCAGATTGGTAATGCTAATAAAGTTGTGATGTCTGAAGCTAATGTCCCACTCCAAGATATCAGGTATGTATTACTGTCTGAGGAACTGATCCACTGGCTTGTAAGCAAGCAAAGACGGGTTTTATATCCAACTGCCAGTAAATTGCCACATGACGACAGAGATAAGGAACATTGTGTGAGCCAAATTGTATCTGAAACTGGTGATTTTTAGCTATTATTATACAGTTTCAAACAGTAATGCAGTTGTCCAACAACACGTTAAAATTCAGTGGGTACCCACCCACGCTGATAAATATAAAAAAAAAGTAATTATTGGTACATACATACTAAAAATCATGAAAATATTAGTTGGCAATGTTATTCTATTCAAACGATAACAAACCGCATTCATTTCAAAAATTATGCTACGGCTAATGAATCGAATTGCACTGTTAGATTAGATATTATATTAAAACTGCTGAGCATTAATATTATATGAATGAGATTTTTTACCTTCACGTTCTGGTACAAACAAAGATCTCCCCAAGTTGCTTATATCTCCGCAATCTGCAATTTGTTCTACTTCACACGACATTATGGAAAGCAGATTTACGTTACGAAAATCACATCCCAAATAAATTTATTTCATTAGTGTTTAGTTTTGCTTTTCCGTCGTCATAAATTGATTATGTAGGTACTACTGTTCGAGAAATAAATACACACACCATCTGTAAAACTAAAATGACGAAAAAAAAAAATTGGTATTGGTTGACTGACATTGACAGCCACAGTGACCACAGATTACTAAATTTTCAGTACTATAGTCTGTGGTTGTCTTTGGGTTAGGTAGGTATGTATGTGTAGTGGGACTATATAGTGGGTAAAGTGGTGGGTAGGTAGTGGAACAAACTAATAGATACCGCCAAAGATATTTATTTAGGCACTAATAACAAACATTTTATTTAGGTAAATATAAAGTATAGTCTGCGGCACGAAAGAGTAGTTATGACCGTGAGTGCTCAGAAACCAATTTTAATAGAAAGTCTTCTTTTTTACAAGTGCGCAAAATTACGGTCGTCATCGCTATTATTTGGAGCCGCCATCGCGCCAGCTGTATTTGACTAATAACCACTAAATCCTAATTTAATTATAATATTAGATACGATACGATACGATTGATTGATTGATTGATTGAATTTTCACGACTCTAGTCCATAAAAACATAATAATATGCTCTACTCTATGACCAACTGTCAAACCAAATTGTCAAACTACTTATCTGTCAAAACCAGTGGGGGGGGAGTTGTGCGAGCTATAGTAGAAAATGAAATATATCATTAATTATTTATTTCAAAATCATTGTTCTGAAAGCAACTTCTTGCAGAGTTAACGTGCAAAAAGTTTAGTCCTAGTACATATAATTAAACAATGTGATTTGTCAGTTACATATTGGCATTCTATCGGCCCATAATGGGGTGCTTACATAGTAAAAAAGAGTCTTCAGAACTGCATCCTAATGTTTTCCGAGTAGTGAATATAGACGAAAACGGAGCGGAGCTTTGTGCGGGTCAGCTGGAGATTACAGAGTCAGATATAATTCTGTATAGGGAGGGTAGAGACTCCACTTTGTGGCCTCTGCATTCTCTGAGAAGATACGGGTTTGAAGGTGAAATATTTAGCTTTGAATCAGGTAAATATATTTTTATAATTATATTTAGATGGATATTTTAGGCGGTAATAGTTGTAGAATCTTTCTAATCTAATCTTATGCGTTTTTGTTTTGGACTTACAGGAAAAAGCTATTAAAATAACATTTTTATTTATTTAATTTCAGGTAGAAGATGTGAAACCGGAGAAGGTATCTATGCATTCCGTTGTAGAAGAGCAGCACTCTTGTTTCACACCTTGCAACAACAAATTCAGCTTAGAAATGCTATTCATGATGCTGTTTCATATCCAGTAGCGAGACTTACACCTTCACCCCAAGGAAGGCAAACACTCCAAGCAAGTGTTGTTCACCGGTCGTCAATTGACAATGGACCTACTGATAATGTTAGACCGGTCCTAAATAATAATAATATGCCAAATATTGCTTCACAAATTGTACCTCGGCCAGTCACTCAATCTCCTAGGTCTCCATCTAGTGCAGACATTTTAGAAGTCATGCCATTGTACCCACGCTCTCAGACAAATGGAAATCATGTAACAAATGTGTATCAGTTGAGAGATTTCAAGAGAGAGCATAACAACAATCAAGCAGAAGTTGCTTGTGATTCACGGCATGTTTACAGCAATGATCTCACAAGGGACTTAGCAATTTTAAGGAACACTTTGAGACAAGAAACTGCTTTAAACACTATGAGGGACATAGAAGATGAAACCCTTTTTCTTGAGAGCAGGTATATGAATGAAAACATGCCAAATAAGCAAGTCAATAATCCCCTGTCTCCAACTCAAAGTAATACTAGTGAACAATATGCACAGTTGAGTGTGGAACAACAAGAAGGTGTCCGATTATATGTAAATATTGCACCAATAGAGACAAATATGCCAGAAATAAATAAAAATGATGCAGCCCCTACAACACCACTCACACCGAAACAAGTTGAGTATTGTAATCTGGCCATAGGCCCTAAACTTGAAATCAACACATACGCTAACATAACTTTAGGTGACATTGGGGATACTGTCAAAAATGTTAAACAAATTTTACATTTTAATTCCACTTCTGAACATCATCAGAAATATTCAGAATCAGACACCTTTCCTTCAATGTCACCTGTAGAAGAGCTGGAAGTAAATTATGCCATCTTAGATATTGATTCAAATAAGGAAATGATGAAAGCTACTAGAGATTTAATATCTCCAGAAAACCAATCATATAACAGTTCACGAAATGAGAGTACTGCCTCATGTTCTTCACAGCCACATGGGAGGCTTATTTCACAAGGCAGCTTGGAGAAACAGCCTGTGACTGGGCTGTCAACATGTACACCATCAGCTACTATTGGATACACTACTATTGACTTTGACAAAACTGTGGCATTGACATCTGTTGCATCAGGTACTGATGTAGACTCAGGTGGGCCACGCAAGACTAGGCACAATTCCTGTAATATAGTGTGTGGAAGTCCCAGCAACACTGATAAAAACAAGACAAGCAACAATTGACACATAAGAAAAGGGCTGAGAAAAATCAGAGAGTAAAGGGCAGTGTTCTTGTCTGACCAGACCTTTATTTATTATGATGAAGGATTGTCAAGTTTAGGGTCGGTCAACAATGCAATGAATACTTGCCTTACTTATGTGAAGATTAGGCCAGGCTATGACTAGAAAGGTTCCTGATTGTATCCTTGTACCTGTCTAATTCATCCTTCGGCCAGCTCAGCCATTTTCTTACATTATAGTTCAAAAAAATTGCTGAATAAAGACTATATAAGTGTGCTTAGAATAGTAGATTCCTATAGTAATGAGGACAAACAGTGTTAAGATTATATATTTTATTAAAAATATTATTATAGATTCTACAACATATAAGTTGGTGTTATTAAAAATATGAGATTTTGTCAGATGACATCACATGGTATAAGATGTAAATATCAAATGTTATTACTATTATGAATAAGTCAAGTAAATAAAATGTGTAATGGTGCCAAAGAAAATTATGTTAATGATAAATAGGATATTATTTTGTAAAGTCAACTAGTTTTTAATTTACACAACTTCATTAAATATTGTTAGAGCTACACTCACCCAATTTCTAAAGTGTATTATATAGTATCATTTTTTTCTATGCAGTACATGTTGCATCCGTTGTTTTTGAGCTATAGCAACGAAAATAAATCTGTACCGAGTTATGGAACCCCTTTCAAAACAAGTAACTCCATTATGTTAGCTATTGATATTTAGAAGTGAAACTTGTATAAAATATGTTCAGACTTTGTAAATATTTTATGCTATTACAAAAATGCCAATTGATTGTTAGGTAGATAATTGTGATTATTATTACTGTAGGATAAAAATATTTTTGACTATAATATAGAAAACCATGTATGTAGGTATATGTCACCGGTAATCTGCCATACCTAGGCAATGTGTAAAATGCCTAAAACGTCTAGACAATGTATGAAATACTATTTATTTTATACTTTGCCAATTTAAACCATGTCTGATAAAGCATAGAACTATTATATTAGCGTAATATAACCGCCACAGAAAGTCCGTTTTTTAAGCCATGAATTTTTGTAACAAGGCTTAACCTATCCTAACTTTTTAGGGTTCCGTACCCAAATAAATGGCACAAAATAGAACCCTTATAGATTCGTCATTAGAGACGTCTATCAGTCCGTATGTATTCCGAAACATAATAACTATATTGCTGAAACTTGGTAAGTAGGTAGATGTAATGTATTTTGCAAAACGAATTAAGATATTTATCAAGTTAGGGAAAAAGTTTGTTTAAATATTCGAAAGGTTTTATATAAAGTTTATTTACGTTGGAAAAAAGTTTGTAGGTACCAGGTACTTAGGTGCCATTTTCATGGTTATTTTTTAGCCATCTTGTAGCTAGGGACGTGATCCCATTGGTATATAATTTTGGGCTTCTAATTAAAAAACTGTCGACATCGAAAATGTGCGAGATCTAGCATTCTGTTGATTAATTCCGGCCACTTTCTCTCAACTTCTTGCTTTTATCTCATAAGTTGTTGACAATACAGTTCAGAGTCGAGTGTCCTGCCTGGCGGTTAAAGCTCATAATGAATAATCCCACCATACACAGTATCACCTTTCCGAGTTGATCCCGGCTTTGCCACAATCTGTGAAGCCTGACCGGCATATCACCACGATCTTTTTCGCACGTTTTTGTACTTACCTACGTGATCCAATTTTCATGACTTTTTATCAGCTTCTTCAAAAATGGTTCGGTTTCATTACGTCGCTAAGAAGGAAATTTGACAGGTTGTAGTAACCTGATGTGTGGCTGACTGTACTTTACGCACGAACGTAAAAGAAGAACAAGTATTTCTTTTGCGATTGTGTCCGTGTTTATAAACCTACCTACTTAGAACTCTAGATTTCAGATCATGTATAGCTGGCGGCATGCAAGATTAATAATATGCAAATTTTGTTAAAACTGTACCACAGATCACTTACATACCTTGTTTTAAATTGTTAATTAATGTTGAACTTACCAAAAATTATAATAAATACCTAACCTAATTTGTTAATTAGGAAATATTGTTTATTCTTTTTGTTAGACTAATTCAATGCATTTATTTAAGTTCTTTTAGGCTAGGTTTCTACCTAATATTAGGTACGTGAAACAATCACTTCCTACTTGTAAAACGTGCCCGACCGATCCGTTCTACTGAACGCAGATAGGTACCATAATTATAACAATTTTCACGAATGACGAATGTAACTTGAAAGAAATGGTACAATTATTATTACTAAATATTTTATTATTAGGGAATTTTAATGTAAAAGTAGGTACGCAATATCCAAACACCAATAAAATAATTCCTACCAACGAACCAATGATTATGAAATAAAATTGTTTACATATAATTTTGTTATCATTTTAGACATTAATAAGAGAAGTTTATGTATTGACTTATTAAAGGTAAAAATAAAATTAACTAGGTACTCCTTCTACTTTGTTGATTTTAAAAGTTCCGGCACTCTGTTACCGTGTAGCTGACCTGTTATGTTTGTCCAAGGTGGGGATCGAACCCACGACCTTTGGCGTATGAGGCACTACCAAATGCGCCATCCGGCCAGTCAACACTACACTGTTTCCAGTCCACTGAATCGGACATGAGATGAGATGTGTATTTTAAGCAATGTCATACCTATTGGTCAATTTTTATAAATCTCCGCTCAACTCCGCAGTTCCGCTTCTGTGGAAACGCACCCTTACTTTAAATATGAACAAATGAACACGGCCACTGTCCCTACATACACTAATGAAACAGAAAATTGGCGTTGATTTCTTACTATTATTATTACGAGTACACCTCTCTCTCTCTTTCATTTTTATAATTTTCGACAAAATAATATTTTTATTCTTTATGCTCAAAGCGTTGTCTCACTATATAATAAAGACGAATAAGTATTTAAAAAACCGGTCAAGAGCGTGTCGGACACGCACATGAAAGGGTTCCGTAGCAAGATGATGATAGCTAGGCTGACCTTATTTTCATAGTTTGTAGGTAGTTATTTTCATACATTACCATTTAGTTAGGGCAAATGCACGTCATAAGTTTTATTAAAAAAACTATGTATGATACAGCGAGTCTGCTATAGTTTTCGTTGAAAGGAGGAGGAGGGCCCCTCCTCCTCTCCTCCTGGAGGGGTGCAGATTAATTATTTTTCGATAATTTTAAAAACCAATTTTTGGATTATCAGTAGGTATAGGTACATCTTTCCAGAAGTGGCAGAAACGGCGGAGAACGAGCCAGGACAGACAGACATAACGAAACTATAAGGGTTCCTAGTAGACTACGGAACCCTAAAAAGGGATGTACCTACTCGTACCATTTAAAATAAATAAAACTATTAATACGAATATTCACTTTCGATAGTGTACGTAGGGACAGTCGACAGTAGCGTAGCGAATTTTTAGAGATACCTTAAAATAAGGGACCGTTCACACCAAACGTATTGTCCGCCGCTAAGTACTAATCGTCTAGTCCTGTTCGGTGTGAACGAAAAGTTCAATATTAGGTATATAAGAAAGCAATGAACTGCGTAACGCCCGCTCATGGTCAGCGGCCGACAATACTTTTGGTCTGAACGATGCCTTAGAATCAGCGACCAAAAACATAGGTAATTATCAAAAGTCACATCTCAGACTAAAGTTGCAATTTTGTTGTGTAGTGGATAATATCCTCTTACCTATAAGTTTCTACGTTTCACAAACGTTTGTCGTTCATTGTATGTACGAACGTTGATGTTGCGTGTCGAAGCGAGATCGTGCATTCCAATGTTTAATGTAAGATCGTAGGCGCTCTTACGCGGGAGTCTCGCGATCGGTAAAACCAAGCCAAGTGTTTCCCGAACTCCTACATAGTTAACTGATAAAATGGTGTCTAGTGAATTCCGAAAATCAATTGCGCACGGATATTTGTTTTTAGCAAGTAAGTATGCTAACTTACTTAGGTACCCTAAACAATGTGTTCATAGTTAAAATTAAAATAAGAGTATGGAGCTACCCGCAAAGATTTACTGGTGGTGGATTGACCCAAAGGTTGACTGGTAGAGAATGCCTCTTGGCATTAAATTTGACTATTGTATGAACGAAATTTTGTGCAATAAAGTTTTAAATAAATAAAGATACTACCGGGCACCGACGTCGGCTCCTTTGACGCGTTGGAATTTTATTATTAGCAAGCTGTGATTTCTTGTTAATATAATTTTGCATTGGTAGCCTATGTTTTTTTTAAAGGGAGATTATTAGTTTTATTGGACAAAGTAAGGAAGCACAAAAGAAAAAACAATAACTATAATCTAAAGCTAAAATAAACTACCTAACAAAAAAAAAGAAAAAGGTTAAAACAGAGTAGGCCCCTGTGACAATGTTCCCAAAATGCTGGCAGCATTACCTCGTTGGATAGCGATGGAAATTCGCTGGGCGAAGTAGCTGCCAGCTTTTGGGTTTCCCGTGACTTCAACTAAGCGCTTAGTTAAGTCTCGGAAGAAAGAGAGAGCATCGGGACACCACGGGCCCAGTGTTTCGACACCGAAAGCTACGAAGTGGTAGGTACCGGATAGATGCCTATACTTCGCAGCTTTCAGTTGGGAAGGTGCCAGGGTATCAACGCATGTAGCGTCCCACACCAGGGCACGTCCCATCTTCCAAGGGATGAGGGACATTCCGTCTGGCCTATTAATTATCAGAAAAACCATCGTGCCTCAAGCACTATTTTATGTGATGGTGTCTATGAGTATTTTGCATTAAACATGAATTCCTTGTACTTATTTATGTCTTTTATACGAAAACTTATACCACACAAGCCATGGTAGGTAGAACTAAACAAATCTAAATGAATAACTATGAATAAAAATTAAAACAAGAAACCGCAGTAGGTATTTAACTTTCGATTTTATTTAAGTACCTAGTCTTCGATTGTCAATTGTTTCTGTAACTAGTGTCAGTCTGGTGTAAGTAAGGGGCCATCTATAAATTATGTCACACGATTATGACGTCTCCCCCCTCGTCACAGTTGGTTACATTAATTAAGTAAAAGTAGATTACTTACAAATTTTCATGTCAAATTATTTTATAACAAAATTAAGATCAAATCAAACAAGAAAGAAACAATGAAACTAATAAAAGGGATTTCTACTAGACAACCTTTGGGCAAAGCACATTTGATAAACAGAAGTACCTAAGTAGGTATATGGTAGCTGATTACTTGTCTTTACCCTTTCAGATGTGTTAAATACTGTAAAAATAGAAAAACTCGTCCTGCCCGACGTGGTGCAAAGTGGTTCGACCGACGTGGTGGTAGACTGCCAGTTCGCCGTCTCGGGCGAGCCCTTCACGCTGCAGTGGTGGTTCAGCGGCGGAGACCGCGCCGCGATGGTCTACGAGTGGACGCCCCGCTTGCCTCCTAAAGTTGCGGGCGTCTTAGAAGGACGTCTTGATCCGTCATATAGAGCCTCAAGTAAGCTCTTGGTATCTTGGGTTTATTAATGAGTTTCCCTTTAACTCATAAGGCCCAAATTGTACCTACTTACATGTATCTTGATGATACAACAGTTAGGGATGGGCCGTCCATGAATAGGTACAGTCAGCCACACATTAGGTTACCACAATCTGTCAAATTTCCTCAATTGATATTCAACCTAGTGTGACGTATGACAGGAAGACGAGTGTCGATTGAAGATATTTGACAGTTTTGTATACTTTGATGTGTGGCTGTACGTACCTACTTACCTACCTACTTGTTTTCACTCATTAAGGATAAAAATTATGTTCTTCAACATAAAATATTTTACAACAATAAAATACACATGATATTTTATGGTTATGGAAGGGGTTTTAAAAAGTTGCTAAAATATCATGTGTTTATGGGAATAAAATCAATAAAATAGTTCTGATCAGTGAAAACAATAAATCTTTCTTAGCTGGCGTAGCTAATATACCCTTCTATTTAGCTTACGACCGCACTCAGAGACGTTAATTAAACCTTAATTGTCACTTAAGTAAAATATTGTCCCTTATATTAATAGACATAGAGACTATCCATAATTAAGATATTACCCTATGGCCACAGAATACTTAATAGTACAAGGTACAGAAGACCCACTTCTAAAAACCGTTTATGGAAATAAAGAC
The DNA here is from genome assembly GCA_014851415.1 of Cnaphalocrocis medinalis. NCBI lineage: Eukaryota > Metazoa > Arthropoda > Insecta > Lepidoptera > Crambidae > Cnaphalocrocis > Cnaphalocrocis medinalis. The sequence continues at coordinate 10,665,739 of CM026282.1, forward strand.
TCAGACTACTATAATCTAACGTTGAAATTCCGACCGCCCAGCGTTCAATGCCTACCATTATTCATACCTAGAAGTGCGTTCTCTTTCTATCGCAAGCAACTGTCGCGCGTGCGTCGCCGCTCGTTCGTGATTTTCTACTAATTTTCCCCTCCGGAGGGGACGCCGCATGTACTTGCAAGTTCGATACTACACGCGGAGTGGGACAGGCCTGCTATGGCACAAAATGCCTATGGTTAGTAAGTGAAGATCTCGTCTAGGAAGGATCAGGACTTGAAGGCCATAGAACCGTTTTAAGGTTTTCAATGTTGTTTCAGCGTCACCCACAGACGAACACCGTGCCTTCCGGTTACTGAAAGTTGACCCTGAGCTGAGTGGAGAGTACACGTGTGTTCTTATCAAAAATGGTATCCAAGTCAGAGAAGCCAAGCGGATGTTAGTTTTCAGTAAGTTATTATTAAGACTTCAGACTCGGAACTTGTATATTTTGACATTAATTTGACTGTGGCGATCATGAGATATTAAAGTAGGTAGGTACTTAGGAAAACTTAAAGGAAACCAAAAGGACTCATCTCTGTCGTTAATACACAAGAGAATGGAAGTCCATTCTCTTGTGAATCTCTAGTGAAACCATTGAAAAATAACCTTAATGTATCTATAAATATTAAGTTATTGTAACCTATTTATAAACTAGTGGCCCGCCCTCACTTCGTTTCAGGATAGTAGTTCTACTGTCTACCAATAGATGGCGCTGTGTGTCGATTGCATCAGTTGCATCGCGCTAGTGTTTCGTCTTTTCGGCTTGTATAAAAGGTTTTTCAATGTCTATAGAATTTATCTCTTTATAAATAGTATAGAAGATATTCTTAAATTCCAGGGCCAGAAGAAGAATTAGAGTTGACAGTTGAACAAAATTTGGAAAGTAAAAATTTTACCGAAATAACATGTTTTGCGTTTGGGGTCTATCCCCAACCTGATCTGATTCTGGAATATAATAAGTAAGTAGGACATTTTTTCAAATACTATAACTACAGATCTTACCGATGTTATTATTTTGAATGCTATTAAAATAAGACAAAAACCTAACTAAGTAACTTCATCATTTTTACACACTTATGCCTGCTTATACACGTTTCAAGAGCTAGAATAACATAATATCTACCTTAAATATTTGAAAACCATTCAGGCAGCCAATAGCACAACAAGTACAACGCGTGTGGCGCAGAAGTAGTTTAATGAAATACGATACCGAATGCAAAGCCCAGCTGCGTGTGCCGGAGTGCGGGCAAAATCCCGAAGTGACATGTCGCCTGTACCTACAGCATGCTGACTACACTGCTATAAAGAAGAAGTTCTTAAGTTTAGGTAAGCAAGTCTGCTTTGGCCGACGCACAGGCGAAAATTATATCTAACTAATGCTGACTTGACTATCTCGATTTTTAACATTTTCCTGCAGAAAAATTGCATTACAACCCCATCGGTCAGTCAATGTCATCAATAGAATTCGTAAATACTAGCTTCATGAATAAGTACCTACTTATTATTTATTATTAACTTTTTTTTCTTTTTCTCTAGGTGACCAGTGTAATCAGGGACAGAGAACTGTGCAACCAATCACCTTTCTATATTTGTTTCTCTTCCACCGAATATCAGTTGGCTTTATAACTTACTTTAATAATTGATCTACTAGTAGAGTAAATGAAACACGGCAAACTAGTGACGCCCAGGTCCACATCGGAATGACCACTATCGATACAGCAGTACAAGTAGACAAAATAGAGGTAAGCACGTTGATTTTGTCATGAATAAACAAAAACTCCAAAAAATTATGGTGAAAAGTTCATCTTAGTTTTCCGGAGTACTGTAAACAGAGGCTATGTTTCTACACCCATCCAAGACGAGATACTACGAGTGGTTTAGCAGTACGTCAGATCCGAATTCGACACGTAGTAAGCATAAATAGCCATAGAATTAGTTCTACAGCTACTACGGATTATATTTTCACGGGTTCAGATCGGGCGTAGTAATGCGAAACCGCTCTTACTCGTTTAATAATAACTATTTAATAAACAACACAATTTCATAAATAACAAATATAAAGTTTATTAGAATTAATACTGAGTTAATGAATGTGTTTTATATTAGTATCACATTATGGGTAAATCAAGAAAAAACTGACATTTGTATCACGACCACCGTAAATAGCACCCACAAGCTGGCGTGGAGATCAGTGACACCATCTGAAATTACAAAGGTGCATATTTTTCAAACATTTTCTAAATAGGAAAATATTCCTATTACTCTCACATTATGCCCACAAAGGCAATGCTATAATACTCGGGCTGCTAATTTTAATTTACCTTTATTCTGATAACAGAGATTAATTATTCATAAATCCCTGTTATCAAAAACTATGAATAATAAAAGAACCATGCTTTAGCAATATTGACCCTTTTTTATTTGCTGTCCATTGTAGTTAGATTCAACATTAGAAACGGACGTTGTTCACATATTTTTTTCATTTATAATGATACTTAATACAAAAAGTATTCAAACACGGTGGTTATTTTAATATTATTGTGAAAGGTCCACATTTTTTGGAATAGAGCAAATGTTGTTCAGTCAGAATGGGTTTTAAAAGAGATGGTCAAGGAATGTAAGGGAGAGACTCCATTAGTGCGTTGCGTTGCGTCTTCGCTTATAAAAACATGTAGAAAATTATGCGAAATTTCATTAATGATGCCTCAGATTTACTGTGAGGCTATTTAAGAGTTTTTCACTGCGTCGTGCCGCATTGACGTATAAATATTAAATCGAAAACGGGCATTTTCGACGCTGCGATGACGCAACAACTAGCGGAGCCTCGCTTTAACTGTTAACCGATACACCCTGTATAATAATGCTACCTAATATCATTATCTACGTAATATTGCTCACTAAATTAACAAAGAAAAACTGTTGAATCTGAGTTTCATGCAAAAAAGTTGGGTAAGGCCTGTAAATATTTAGTGAAGTTATTGTACGAGTGTAAGATGAGAGATTGTGCTTAGTGATAGATAAATGTTACTATTATATAATATGGTAGTTATGATTTAAGCTACTCTATTTAATAGATATGTTTACATTATTGTAATTATTTAAAAAGCCAAATAAAACTGAATAAGCCAACAACGCATATTATTGCTTATTAATCTTATTATTGTCACAACATTAATTAAATTCAGTTCACATTTTAATTAATTTCAATCCAGTACATATGTAATACTTATATATTTTTAGGTATTCGTTATTATTATTTTAATCACTATGATACTTATCATTACTTCATAGTCTAGTAATGTAGAAAAATATGTACTTATGTAGTAAAATTATACCTAATGTATATTGAATAAAATATTATATACAAAATATGTAAAAGAAAAATACCGATAGACTGGTTTAAAATGAGAGGATTTATACAAGGTACGTATAAAATAAATATGACACGGAATGTTTGGGTGAGGTAGATATCGTGTCGGGTTGGCTAATGGACGGGACTTACTCGTGTTCTGTAATTCAGATGCAACTTCAGAGTGTGTCGTGTCCTCGGGCGTCTCCGTCGTTGCCTGCCCCGCGCCTGGCGCCGACAACCTCGTTAGTGACCACTCGCACTCCGCCTGCGCACGATCCGAGCTTGTCGCGGCCCGTCATGCCGTGTTTACAACTTCCCCATGTCCAAAGTATTCAACGATTCTTTATCTTAAGTTAGTGATGTAACGTCTTCTTATAAATCGATTTTCTTTAATCGATTATTTTAATCATAAAAATAAAACTTGACCCTAAATTAATAAACGTTTTAATGACATGACGGGAAAATGACAAGTTTAAATCAAGTCGGAAATCTGTTTTTAAAATGCGTAACTAATTATGTTTATATTTCAATATTTCAAAACAGTTTTTTTTTTGTTTAAATAACTGAATTTCCTCTATCCCTTATCGACCGATATATAAACTTAACGGGGTTTGTATAAAGCTTGGATCCTGCACAGTTACGGACTCGTATACGTTTAGATGCCAAACGTTTTATAGCTTGCTTCGCATTACACACTACGTGAGCGACAAGCAGTGTCAGTAAAAGTTCAATTACAAAGGTGAAGTACACTTTCAAGTGAAACGGACGAAAGACCTCGTGGAGATCTCCGATTTCTAATCTTAATACAGCATGCGCGACAGAACAACCGTTAAGTGTTGTACATCAAAGCGTGATTGACAAACAAATGGTCATCTTGCGGTGCATTACCATACAACGTAACACTAAGATTGCAAATACTTACTTAATGAAAAGTTATAGTTATTTATCTCTTCGATTTACCTTTTATTTTAATATGCAAAGGTAGCTTGGCTTACAACGTTATTAAATCTGATTTAACGTCGTAAGGCCCAGACAGCAGACATAATGGAAAATAAATTGCTTTACATATGCCTTTTAAAAGGCTTTTAAGTCTTACGATGTTAAGGCTGACTCAACATTATTTAAAAGAGTTCATTGAAATCTGCGTCTTTCTTAGTTCATTTTATCAAATGTCGTGCAAGTCATCTTAATTAGAAGTTTGTACTTAAAACATTTGATTCGTTTATAAACTACGAGTAAATTAATGATACTGAATGAATACACTTAGTCAAATTAAGTTGCCAATTCGATATTAACGTAGAGTTCTCAGTGTATTAAGTAATGTTATTATTCAGCTATTGAAACGGCATAATCCTACCTTGGGTATAGGTGAGAGTATGCACGTAGGGAGGGTGGGAAATGTTTTTGTTCTGGAAGAACAGCTCGCAGCGGAACTCCGCGCCCTCCGCGTCGTCGCTGCTGACGGTGATGTTCACGTACGCGTCGTACATGCCTCCCGGCCCTCCTGTCACGTACTGCGTTAGATTCACTATTTCATCCCTGAAATCAATAATACATACTTTGTAACACTTTCATTTAGTCTTGTTGTAGAACTTGTGCTATTTGACAGTTCAGGGGGGCGGCAATGGGGGCTACGGCGTGTAAAAAATCCGCTAGATGGCGTACTTGAGAACTGAGGTCCAACTTCGACGTCATTGGTTGTTTAGTGATATATTGACATCTTACATCAAAAATAACCAATCATCGTGCCTACCTCAGTTCTCAAGTAGATTTTTCAAACGCGCGCGGTAGCCCGCATTGTCGTGCACTCGACATTGAAGTCGAATTAGAGATTTGTATGGACGAATTAATGACATCCCTTTATTCGACTTCAATGTAGAGTGTACGAGAATTGCCCCCCAGTTATCTCATAACCTTGTTAGCTACATCATAATGTTGTTCGTGCGATATTCGAACAGAAGTTACATTGTTTTTTTATGTAAAAGACTTTTTATGTAGGGACAGTGGGGGCACAATGGGACACGGCCAATGGTACAGGTCGATAATTAGGCAAATTCAATCATTCTCAATCTTTCTCATGGGCTAATCAAAAAGTCCTCACCCGCCATGTGATTTGCGCAATGCACGCTGCCGTCTGCGTTGAAAAGTTAATAATTGAAAAAAATTGTTTTAAAGTGATCAAAAGTTAATTTAATGACGGAAGACTTTTAATTTTGGAAAAATAAAGTATTGATAGTAGGTATGTGGTATTTTTTCGTGTAAATCATTCTTAGTTAATTTATCTACAAAATTCAATTACTGTGTAGTGAAAAAATAAAATCAATTTTTGATTTTATCAAAGAATGGGAGCACTATGGAACACTATTCCACTGACTTTGTTTAGTAAAATACTCCAACCCAAACATAAATATTTGTTGATCAACTATTGGCAGATATGGACGAAAATATGGAGTACGAAGTCAATTATATGCGCAAAAGTGCAAAAATTTAAAATAGTTTCTATTTTCCACTAGAACCAGATATGGCAGTAGTAACTAACCAAAATATTGAACTAGTATTACCCAGTCTAAGCTTGGCAGGCAAAACAAAGCGCCAAAAGAATATGTACCTATTCATTCTATGTACCCCAGATGTCGTTTCATTGTACCCCAGACCTGGGGCACTTTGGAACAATGGAAGCGTCTTGTTCAAAAGCTTTTTTTTTAATGTTAAGGTTAATTTTTTATCTCACTTTTTCATTCAATCAATGCTCGAAGAGCTGTTGTTAGCTATTCAACAAACAATTTATAAAAATAGTAAGAATATTAAAAAAAAAATAGAAATGATTTTTTTGTTCCATTGTACCCCAACTGTCCCTAAGTGTAAAATTCTGTAAAATGGCCTTTTCTGTCAGGGATCATTTAACCCTTTATGGGTCTCTCGCGATATGTTAGACACCATATTTTGAACCTTATGTGTTGGAGATAAGGTCCAATACCAATAATTGTATTTATACCTACTGCCCATAGGGGGTTACTTATTACTTAGATCTGCTTAGTACTTTAGCTTGCGTAGATTGTAATCTCACCCGTTAATAAAGATTGACAATTCTGGCTCTGGAGTTACATCGTGCGCTTCGCACTGGACCAGCACGTCTTCGTCGTCATCATCGTCGGGGCCGTCTTCCACTTTTGTCGCATTCAGTTGAAGATCAGTCCCGTTAGCTGAAATAATAGACAAACAATAAGCTAATAACCCACCCTCACTTCGCTTCGGGACAGTAGTTCCAAATTTAAGCAATAGATGGCGCTGGTAGTCAATTACATCGCGCTAAGCGTTTCGTATTTTCGGTTTACCTATAAGCCTCGTTGTTGTCTATAGAAGCTATCCCTTCTAAATAGTATATAGAAGATATAGAAGATCTGCACAAATATTTATATTTTAACTTTTAAAAGATTATTAAAATGTGTTAAGATTATAAATAAGGGTCCCTCCACGTTATGCATCTTTAGTAAGACGTAAGATGAGTTTAATTCGGTGAGTAGGATTATTCGTAGGTTAAACTTGGCGAAACACTGATGGATGACTATTTTACCGAAGGTTTCCTACCTTAAAACATCTCTTTATCGTAGGATTCGTAGGCATACTAAAGTAATAAACTTCGAATCTATTTATAGGTACTTACAGAAAACTATTAAATTCTCGTGTTTGCGCACTTCAGAAATGCCCGACACTTCGCACTCGTAGACTCCAGAGTCGACTGACTTCATATCCAACAGCACAATAGTGTCGTTTTCTCTATTCTCTGAAATTACATAACAATTTTGTCGCAGCTGGTGTTTCTTTATGTGGTAAAATTTTAAAATGTATTGAATTTCTTCATTAGACTTTCATTTTAAAATCACACATTTTCCTAAATTAAAGGAGGAGGGGATCTCTAGGCCCAAAGTTATCAAGATGAAAAGCATCCTCAAAAATCGGTTATATTTTTTGTAAAGAAACTCACAAAATACTAGACCATTTTACAATCCAGAATATTAGAAAACTTAAAAACATCGTATTAAACTAACTATCGATATAAAGCGAATTTGATGACAACACAATAATCGTTAAAGTGTATGAAAATCGCAAGAAAATCGTGTAAAAAAATTATGATCGATATTGTACCTAATCTATGAAACACTCGTACTATTTAGAACTCTTTCGAGATGAAGTATGAGGTGATGTATTTTTCTTTTTCATAAAGAGAAATTGATTTGACAAGTGTCAATAAAACGTTTGTCAAGAAAAGATGAATTTCATGTTTTTCAGCGATATAATGTTATTAATTTCAACGTTATTGATGGCTTTTATCACGGAGATAAATAATACAATTGGATATAATTTTGGGCTATGTGTTCCGTATAAGTAACTATACTTACCTATTTTAGGTAAGTACCCTTTGAGTATATAGCCACTGGAGATGCCATACCGGCGTTTCCCCTCCGGCAAAGTACATTGGTCAACTTTCGGAACTGGTCAACTAAGTTATACAAAACTACTTGGATTGTCGCTACATCGCCATTTGCATCGCTCCGTGTCGCGTGACGTTTTCTCTTAAAATGGTGAATTGTGCAGTATTTTCATGTAAAAGGCGAGTCTGACAGCTAAAATTCGCAACAAGATCGCGTTTCCTATCATAAGTAATGACTTTTATTAATTATAAATGTGTATTAAACTAGAAAATCTATTTAATAAAAAACCGTTTACGATACGTAAACGACAGAAAAATTTAATAATGATATCGTGGTATCGGTCTAGTGATGGACCAATTAAATCAACTCGACATTTGAATAAATCACATCTATCCATTGAGGTATATGTAGAACTAGAGGAGCTATCGTATGCAAAAGTCATGTTCCATTTTGAATTGTCAATGGAAATTGTCAAACTTTAAGTGCGATGCAGCGCTGAAAAATAATTAAATGTCTAAGCATGCGAAAATTCACGCAGCGCTATATCGCTTCTAGGATGGAATTGTTCGCGAACAAAAAGGCGTAAGCGCCGTGATTTTCATAGCCACTTTACGCGTTTGTTCAAAGTACCTCAATAAAATGTCATTTGTTGACTAAGCTACAGATAACAAAGGGACTATTCGTATCTGGAGTTTTATACCTAACAAAAATCCTTACGTTTTATCTAATTTGTGTATAAGTATTGTCTGATATGATTAAAGAGTACCTACCTACATATTTAAACTTCCTTCTTCTCCAAATGAGATTGATTGTGCCAGTTTATGTATGTTTTGTTAAATGAAACGAAGAGATACCTTTCAATTACGGAAATTTTATTCTTCCTATGGGGGCGATGCACGAATTAATAGGTTAAAATAAAAGCGTAAATACAAATGATACGTTTTATTTAGTTACCCTTAAACAAAATAAGTTTAGTTAACTTTTGCCGTTTAGACAAATAATTAATATTATGTCGAGTGACAGTAAAATAGCGATTAAAAATTCTTTACAACCAAAATCGTTACATCAAAAATCAAATGGTAGGTAGACATTAGGACATCACTAATTGATTTGTTTGTACTCGAGCTCCCAAAAGTAAATTATAGAATGAAACGGTATGTAGGTAGGCATGTAACAATTTTCTTCAATTTCCCTTCTGTTTATTTTAATCTATGTCGAATGCGACAATAATGGCGTCTGTCAAATTGTGCTCGTATTTAATTTTTAAACGAAAATATCTAATTACTCATCGGTGGAAAATTATCCCTTTGCACTTCGCCGTATTGCTTGAATTATTTGTGCAATATCTCAATACACACCACAGCATTTTTGATGCGTTTTGTAGTACTTTTTCACTGAAACAACTGTTGGATGGTCAAGCCGTCAGAGCTAGCAAGCGACTGATTGAAGTGCGGAGTAATCACCGCAATTCAATGGAACCTATTAATGATGGGTGGTGTCTTCTCTAGTTCTACATATATCTCAATGCATCTATCGAACAAATTCACTCACTGCAGTAGTTTCAAAATCCGTTCTTTCATTATATTTTGAATAAAATAGTAGGTATAGACGTATATTATATATTAAAACATTGTAAAGTGAATTAGAGAAATTACTGTCCTTTCCTTCTGGTCATACGATGTTGGAATTATTCTAAAAATAAAAAGAATTTGTGGGCTATTAAAATATTTCGAGGTAAAAGGAATAAATATGTGGTCCGGGAGTATCATGCATGATAACGGAGTAGATAGTAAACCATAATTGGAGCTCGCTAATTTTAATATAGAAGAGTATACGAATGTTCGTTTATCCATATTTCAAAAAAAATTAGACCCCCAGAAATATATTCGACACGTGTACAATAAACATTATTCATTTGAAAATCAATATAAATGCGTAATAAGGAATTTTTGTAATATTTCAATAAATCATTCTAATTACCAATATATTGTTTCATTTACTCTCCCTTTGTTTGTCCAAATGTTTAACCCCAAACTAGTGCACATTTGTAATTTTTTTACGTTGTAGTAGTATTGCACAACTTCACCATTTTTTAGGGGTTTCCGTAGTCTACTCGTAATGTCTGTCCGTCTGTCTGTCTGTCTGTCTGGCTCGTTCTCCGCCGTTTCTGCACCGATTGCCACTGAAAATTGGTAAAGAGATGTCTACTGATAATCCAAAAATTGGTTTTTAAACATTATTGAAAAATAATTATTTTCACCCCCCCTTTCCATACAGCGAAAAGTTAATTCGAAAAATAAATTCGACTTACCCCCATCGTCTGGTCGGTATCGTTAAAAAGGTATCTTAAATACAACAAAAATTGCCTTGACATAATGTGGATCAAACCCCCAGTTTCGAGATATATTAATACAAAGTTAAAATTAGAGCTTCCTCTCCCCCCCCCCCCCCCCCCCAACTTCACAGTAATACTATATCATTTGAGGAAATTTGACAGATTGTGGTAACCTGATGTGTGGCTTGACTGTACTTTTAACGAAAACTTTAGCGGACTCTTATCATACATAGTATTTTTAATACAACTTAACCAACTTATGGACGTGCAGTGCCCCTAACCTAAATGGTAATGTATGGAAATAACTACCTAACTTAACTATGAAAATAAGGTTTAAGGCCCATCTTTGGATACGGACACCTTCATGTGCGTGTCCGACACGCTCTTGGCCGGTTTTATTTTTACAACTGACTAAATAAATATTTATTTATCTTCAATGTGCGAATTTTACACTTACAATTTTATATATAAGGTCATTCACCAAACTGATTTGACTCATTCTTTGTGTCCCATCACTGTCTTTTTCGTATGTATGCTGCATAGTTACGTGAAATCTTTATTTGTGAGCGTGTATTTTTTGATGTGTTAAATTTTTCTGTAGTGTGCGTTTATCGTGACAGCAAATTTGTGACTGTTGAGTATTAAAATTTTTGGTGGTGTGCTGTACGTGTTTACCTCGTCCCCCGCAAAAAATGGCGAAAAAAATTTGTTAGAAGCGCGGACGTTAGGGCATCTCCAGTGGCTGTCTGCTCTAAGTAAGTACCTTCTTAACCTCACTTTTACTATTAATTCAAAAATCCTCGATTCCTGAATTGCCTAGTTTTCCTAAAATGTTTGTGGCGAATTGTTATTATGAATCTTTCATAATAAGGCATCTTTGATTTGTATAACACTTGAGCCCACACAATATATTAAACCGGTTTTGGTTTCCTTTAATATATTTTTAATAAATATGTTTTCTTAAAATAAAAACAAAAAATTATAATTCCAAACCAGCCAGATACAAATTTTAACGTTATCCACAATTTTCTTTTTACATGAACTTTTAATATTTTCTTGCGTGCGTACTAATTTGACCTTAAAGTAAAAATGTGTTGTGGTCAATAAATGTTTTCTTACTCTTAATAGGTTGGGGTCGTTGGGGATATAGTAGGTAGTTTATAAGGCCAACCACTTACCAAAATTCCTCTTCTTGTACGGCAACTCCCCATTTTGGCCGGTACCCGCTGGTATATGAGCACGCGGTTGCGGTTCATCTGTGGGCACGTACAGCGGCGTCCACCACCACTTGATGTACTCCACGGGTTCTCCCTCCGAGAACCGGCATTGCAGCTCGGCGTTGGTGCCTGCCTCGATCGCACATCGGCACAGCGAACTCTGTTATGGACAGTTGCGCTGCTGGAAACAATCAATGTGGATTCTACAAAATCGAAAAATATTTGCTACTTTTCGTCTTTTTTTCCAATGCTCAAATTATGCTAAGTTTGAAAGCTTTTGGTGCTGATTGTACAAGCAACCACCAATTAAGTCAAAAGAAAGTCGATATAGGTACGACTAGTTCCCGCAACGATCACACTAATATTATATGTATTGACGAAAGTTTGTGAGTGTGTGTATGTTAGGTATTTCTTCTCGACTATACAGCTGGAGATAAAATTTTACTTATTACTTAGATCTGCTTAGTACTTTAGCTTGCGTAGATTGTAATCTCACCCGTTAATAAAGATGGACAATTCTGGCTCTGGAGTTACATCGTGCGCTTCGCACTGGACCAGCACGTCCTCGTCGTCATCATCGTCGGGGCCGTCTTCCACTTTTGTCGCATTCAGTTGAAGATCAGTCCCGTTAGCTGAAATAATAGACAAACAATAAGTGCCTTTATTCAATTACTAGTGGCCCACCCTCACTTCGCTTCGGGACAGTAGTTCCAAACTGAAGCAATAGATGGCGCTGGTAGTCAATTACATCGCGCTAAGCGTTTCGTATTTTCGGTTTACCTATAAGCCTCGTTGTTGTCTATAGAAGTTATCTCTTTATAAATAGTATAGACTAGTGGCCCACCCCTCACTTCGCTTCGGGAAAGTAGTTCCAAACTGAAGCAATAGATGGCGCTGGTAGTCAATTACATCGCACTAAGCGTTTCGTATTTTCGGTTTACCTATAAGCCTCGTTGTTGTCTATAGAAGTTATCTCTTTATAAATGGTATAGAAGATCTGCACAAATATTTATATTTTAACTTTTAAAAGATTATTAAAATGCATTAAGATTATAAATAAGGGTCCCTCCACGTTATGCATCTTTAGTAAGACGTAAGATGAGTTTAATTCGGTGAGTAGGATTATTCGTCGGTTAAACTTGGCGAAACACTGATGGATGACTATTTTACCGAAGGTTTCCTACCTTAAAATATCTCTTTATCGTAGGATTCGTAGGCATACTAAAGTAGTAAACTACGAATATATTTATAGGTACTTACAGAAAACTATTAAATTCTCGTGTTTGCGCACTTCAGAGATGCCCGACACTTCGCACTCGTAGACTCCAGAGTCGACTGACTTCATATCCAACAGCACAATAGTGTCGTTTTCTTTATTCTCTGAAATTACATAACAAATTCGTCGCAGCTGGTGTTTCTTTATGTGGTTAAATTTTAAAATGTATTGAATTTCTTCATTACACTTTCATTTTAAAATCACACATTTTCCTAAATTAAATTTAATATATTTTTAATAAATATGTTTTCTTAAAAAAAAAAACAAAAAATAATGATTCCAAAACCAGCCAGATACAAATTTTAATGTTATCCACAATTTTCTTTTTACATGAACTTTTAATATTTTCTTGCGTGCGTACTAATTTAACCTTAAAGTAATAAATGTGTTGTGGTCAATAAATGTTTTCTTACTCTTAATAGGTTGGGGTCGTTGGGGATATTAGTAGGTAGTTTATAAGGCCAAACCACTTACCAAAATTCCTCTTCTTGTACGGCAACTCCCCCTTTTGGCCAGTTACCCGCTGGTATATGAGCACGCGGTTGCGGTCATCTGTGGGCACGTACAGCGGCGTCCACCACCACTTGATGTACTCCACGGGTTCTCCCTCCGAGAACCGGCATTGCAGCTCGGCGTTGGTGCCTGCCTCGATCGCACTCGGCACAGCGAACTCTGTTATGGACAGTTGCCGGCTGCCTGGAAACAATCAATGTGGATTTCTACAAAATCGAAAAATATTTGCTACTTTTCGTCTTTTTTTCCAATGCTCAAATTATTGCTAAGTTTGAAAGCTTTTGATGCTGATTGTACTACCACAAATTAAGTCAAAAGAAAGTCGATATAGGTACGACTAGTTCCCGCAACGATCACACTAATATTATATGTATTGACGAAAGTTTGTGAGTGTGTGTATGTTAGGTATTTCTTCTCGACTATACGGCTGGAGATAAAATTTTGTATCGAGCTAGCTGACAGTCGGGATTAATATACCTATTGGCTACATTTTACTGCGGGGAAATATTTTATACCCATATGGAAAAATCGATGAAATTAACTTATTTTGCTCCTTAAAATGTGAAAAGTCATAATTTTTACTGTTAATACACTGTTTATTTTCCATAATAAACCGCGGTGCACAGCTACTTGAAAATAAAGGTTATCAGGTCATCGCTCTACCTTCTTGTGGAAGGATGAGATATGTTACGAAACTAGGGGCTTGTTTCGTCTCCTACTCATCAAAGCCCATAGATGTAGGATTAGTCTTCAATTGAGTAAGTTAGCTTCCCTATCAAACATAGGTATTTTAAATATAGGTATTTCATATGAGGTGAGGATATGCGCTATGTCAAAGTTTTATCTACCAACAAAACGCCACGAATCCGGACTAATAAAATACTCGAATTGAAAAGTATTTATAAATACTTACAAGTTAGACCTTACTTTTAAATTAGCTTAAGAAGTTATTTCTATACAAAACCTTTTTGTTTTGTTACTATAATGATCGCAAAAATAAAACCTAAAACTTCGAGGGAATTTATTGAATTTCGCAAAAAAATCTCAATTTGCAAGTTTGTATGCAAGGCAGTAGGTATAGAAAACGCCTTTTAATGACGGAATAAATCCTTAAAAGGAATAAATACTACCGATGTAAATAGTGGGCGGCGGTGATTCTTTACTAAGTGACCCGTTTACTCTTTTGCTGCCTCTAAATTAACAAAAAATAACAACATCATTTAAAAGCAAACAATAATACAATACCTACCCACGTATACCTACATAATGTAGTGTTTGCTCTCCCAGGATCTGAAGTCCACCCACGAAAGCAATTTTTAAATTAAAAGACAAATCCCACACCGGATCATGCCAGTAGGAGCGCAGTTAGTTGGTCTATAAAACTGATTTATTTTCCACTGTTGACGCTGTGTAGTCGTGGGCATATCGCACACCATGAACTAACGCACAACTCAGACTTTTGATACATAGCACCTATTACGCTACGTCACCTACCTGAAGAAACAAGCGTTTACGTAAAATCTATAAATAATATTTAAAGATAGTTTAACAATCTATTTCAACTTCAAAATACAGTTTAACACCAGACAATTTCCTTACAACAAATAAAAAGAAATAAAAATAAATAGTTAAGCTTCGCAAATGATAATGAACTTGTCACCTCAACCACTAGGCGTGGTAGGACCGGAATTTATGTGTCCAACGTAAATCTAAGATCGTTAATCTGCCAATACCAATCTTCCTTAAGATTCTAATAATACACCGAATGGAAAATTAGGTCATATCTCAATGAATAAGCGACTATCTCGGCCAACCTTGAGGCGGTCCGGGAATGTTAAAAATACCGCGCGTGGCCTACCGCGGACGCATCGAGTTAAACTAACTATTATAGGTAAGTGATGCTGTTTCAAATTTAATGTTAAGGGAAGAATTTTACGAATCTAAACAGTTTGAAGGCACTTACTATATCTCTAGACATCATTAGAGAAATCTTGATTTTGATAAAAATAGGTACCTAGGTAAGTAAGTATTTATCTACCTATTTTTATCAAAATCCTAAGTAGGAATATACGATCAATTAAAAATTCCACGAAATAAACTACAATTTGGACGACGATAACAACTAATATGGGCAAATTCAAATATTATACTGTTTACTGTCATAGGATTTAAATTAAAAAGAAATAAATGATTACTTTCTAATGCCAATATCTAGAAAGTGTGTCGCGGAAAAAAAAAGGAAAATTTTGAATGTGCGGTGCATTTGAATGTCATGGGTAGAGTTGTTTATAAACAGCGTAGTGATTAGCGCTCACCTGCCACGAAGAGCAGCAGGCACCAGACGACAGACTGCGCGGACATCGCGCTGGGGGCGCGTGCGGCGGCGCGACTGACGCCCGCGAGGACTGCGCGCCACGCCGCTACGCCCGCCCGCCCTTCGAACTAAATTGGCCTTGAATTCGCGCGCGATTATTGCTCTATTATACGACACTGAATTATCCTATTGTATTGCAATGCAAATATAATAAACAGTTTGAGGACTCCGTATCCTCAATACTTACGTAGGTTACAATATTAGGTACTCGGGTCGTAATGTAATCAAACAAAGTATTCACAAACCACTCACGCATTTTGTAAAATCAGTCGATTTATGCCTATCTATCCAACTTTGTGTGGAGGTTTAAAATGTTTAAATACTCTATGGATGTGTGGTATTGCGCGACACATTGGTAGTACAGCCACCCGGACTGTGGAAGGTTGTGAGTTCGAGTCCCACCTGAACCCTCCGAGGATTTTTTTAAAGTGCAATATTTACTTAAGAATTGATACACCAAAAATAAAAAATATTTGTGTGGTATAAGTTAGGTATCTAGGTGAGTGCTAGAAAATAGAATAAATACCTACATTTTGTATACAAACCAGATTATTTATTTAGCCAAAATAAGTATTTCATTTTGAGAAGGGCTATCTGAAAGAGAACATTTACTTACACAAATTTCCATTTCATTTTGAATATCCTCATTTATAATTTTTATCGTATGTAAGAAGTTGGATTGTTGGGCATAAGGAGAATTTTTCTTCGCTAGTGTACCTACCTACTTACTTACTTACATCTTGTAAATATCTTTTGAATTAAAAACGAATTGTAATCATCCGACGCGAAACTATAGCTATCTGTAGGTACTCTGTCTGTGTGTCTGTGTTTAGGTAAGTACAAATCCAAAATACATTCATAAAATAATAACATTGTATTAAATATAATTTAAATTATCTTATACAGTGAAAAATACAAAGATTAGGTATAATGTATTAGGTGCATCAAAATCATAATTATCGTGGTTTCCATTATTTCATATACTAGTAATAAAAAAACATAACTAAGATACGTGCTCAACAAAAAAAAAACAGGGCAAAGACCTCCATCAAAGAAATTAAATCATCGCTTCTATGATGGGATTAGCCTCAATCACCACGCTTGCAAAATGCAAATTGGTAATCACAAACCCGAGCTATGTTCGAAAAATACGAAACATACTTTATCCGCTTGTGACGGGCTGTTGTAACGCAGTCGAAACGTCAAGCAGTAAGTGCTAGAATGTACTTAGGTATATTTAAATCTCCTTGCGTTTAGTCCCGTTTATACTTTATCCTCGACCGGAGAATCGAACCCGTGACAGACTGAACTACTAAACCAACGGGGCGTTTTTATTTTAGTCGTTTAAATTTACAAGGCAAAATGGGAGAGCAGTTTATCACTAAAGGTGATGTTCTTGAAGAGACAAGGGTGCGAGGGCGCGCGCGCGGAGAGCGGCTGGCGCGTGGCGAGCGCGATGGCCACGGTGTCGCGCACGTGCGCGCGCGGCACGTCGCCGCGCAGCGACAGCAGCCGCGCCAGCTGCTCCTCCGTCATGTCGGGGCACTTGCCCACCACGCCGTGCAGGTCCAGCGAGAGCATCTCGATGTCCTGGCACCGGAGCACCTGCGTGCCAATGCCGGTTTGTACCCAATCCATCTATACTATTTATAAAGAGATAACTTCAATAGACAACGACAAGGCTTATAGGTAAACCGAAAACACGAAACGCTTGCGCGATGTAATTGGACACAGCGCCATCTATTGGTTCATTTCTGAATTACGGTCCCGAAGCGAGTACTATTATAAATGGGAAAGTGTGTCTGTCTGTAATTTTGTCTTTCTTTCACGGCAAAACGGAGCGACGGATTGGCGTGATTTTTTAAGTGGAGACAGTTGAAGGGATGGGGAGTAACATAGGCTACTTTTTGCCCCTTTCTAACCCCCCATTTTAGAGTAGTGGGGGGCGCGAAGCCGCACCCGTTCATATGCTTATTCGATCTGCGGTACTTATCGGGGATTACTTACTAATTAAGTTTGTCTATTTTATTAAAAAACTAGTGGCCCGCCCTCGCTTCGCTTCGGTATTTTAATTTTTTGAACGAAGTAGAATTCACAACAATCAAAGTAATTAACAAAAAGAAATTTTACTGATACTTATAGGATTGATAATTTTGGTGATCGTAAACCTTAATGAAGAAATCAAAAAGATTTGATTTAAAAAATGCTGGAAACTCTATAACTTTACTTTGTCAAATTTAATCAGTTCCCCCGCTCACCCCCATAGGGGGGGTGACATGACAATACTTCGTTTCAACCCCCTTTTCCCCCCTTTTTAGGTTGAAGAAAAAAATAACGAATTCACTTTCATTACATTTGTATGCAAAGCCCAAATACCAAGTTTCAAGAATCTAGCTTTAAAATTGACAATACGGCGTTTTATCCCCCTTCCTCCCCTTTTTAGGTTGAAGAAAAAAATGCCGAATTCAATTTCTTTACATTTGCATGCAAAGCCCAAATACCAATTTTCAAAGCTCAAGCTTTAAAAGTGACGAATTTTCTATACGACGCTTTAACCCCCTTTCACCCCTTTGTAAGCTGAAGAAAAAAAAAATGCTCAAATTACTTTCATTTAATTTGTATGGAAAACCCAAAATACCAATTTTCAAGATTCTAGCTTTAAAAATAATAAATCTCCCATACATTGTTTTAACCCCCATTTCACCCCTTTATGGCTTGAATTAAAAAAAAAACTAAAACAGGTCAATTTTTATTTTTGATAAACAACCATAATCCAAATTTTCAAATCTCTAACATCAAAATTGAAAGACTTTCATACTAACGAAAACCCCCCCTTTCACCCCTTTAGGGGGTGAATTTCGCAAAATCCCTTCTTAGTGCGCGCCTACATAGTAAGAACTACCTATGTTTCAAATTTCATGATTATAGGTCCAGTAGTTTTGGCTGTGCGTTGATAGATCAGTCAGTCAGTCAGTCACAGGCCGAGCCGTTACCTCTTTATTAATAGTATAGAAGATATAGAAGATAGATAGAAGATAGATAACTAGCTGTATCCATATGTATGGTAAAAATAATACATTGAATCGAGAACTACTGCCAACGAACTAAGCTGCTTAAACAGTTTGGCAGAACTTAAATTGTGTCTTTTTGTGTTATGAAAATAAATAAAAATAAAGTTCTAAGGACAAACATATAATATCTATACTAATATAATAAAGCTGAAGAGTTTGTTTGTTTGTTTGTTTGTTTGTTTGTTTGTTTGTTTGTTTGAACGCGCTAATCTCCGAAACTACTGGTGCGATTTGAATAATTCTTTTTTTGTTGGATAGTCCATTTATCGAGGAAGGCTATAGGCTATCAACATAATAATATTAAGGGGGTTGTAAGGGGTTAAAAGGGGGGTAAAAAAGTTACTTTTCCACGCGGACGAAGTCGCGGGCGGCCGCTAGTATGTGATATTATCACTTACCTCTGCCAGCATGCTGATAACTTCAAACGGCCAGTCTACATTCACACCTTCGGGCGCAATCTTTTTAAAAAAGGATCTTATTTGATTCGCCTCTTTGACTATCTTTGTCGCAGCTTGCTGAGCCTCTTCCACCGTCTTGAAGACTACTTTCTTAGACAGCATCGCCGTTATATATTTCTTATATACCAGGTTTTGTGCTTCGTTAATGACATACTCAAAATTCTTGTCCCTTAAATGGTTATAATCTTGGAAGTAGTCATCAAGAGTGATGCATATTGTGTCTACTGGAATACTGGACGGGAGCCACTTCGACGTGAATAGCGCGTCGAAATGTACTTCCAAATCAAGGAATGCTTCTTCTAGCAGAAATTTTGCAGCTTCATCTCTCAAATTCTAGAAAAGGAACATGCTATTTAACTTAAAGAGAATTAGATTAATTATTTTTTATGAGAAAAGGAGGCAAAAGAGCAAGCGGGTCACCTGATGGCATATCTTCGCTGCCCATGGCTACATATACTAGAAAATTCATTAATTTCATCATAATAAAAGTGAACTTGCTGGCTTTCATCTCGTCAAATATATAATACAACCCGTGCGGATAAACGCTGGGATTGGAAATGGCGGCGCAACTATTCACCTCTCGCTCGCACACTATATGCGTCTATACTCGCACACGTGGGTACAGACTGACAAAAAAAAAGCTGCGTTTTAATAAAAAATTGTGAGCTAGTTTTTTCGTGGTTTTGAACCTTTCGTTAGTCTTGTCATATTTTGTTAGAAAGGTACGTTATTCCTCATAACTATAGGCTATGTATGTACCACGGACGAAGCCGGGGCGGACCGCTAATAAATGTATATTTTTAAGAGAACAAATTCGTTAATAAATGCGATAATTATAAATTATTATTTGTTTATAAACAATTTCTTTTTAGGAAAAAAGAATTTATCGCAATCTGGTTTATTTTCATAGATTTTTTACATAAATACAGTAAAAAATACTACTTACAAAATAATAAAATCTATAAAACATGCTTATATATTATTTGAATTAATAAAATAACAAAACATTTTCAATGCTAACGATATTTTCTATGATTTTTCAGTTTACTTATATTTAATTATAATTTTACGTAACTTAGTATGCTGACGGTACCAACTCGTCGGTCCGCCATTTCTAATCCCAGCGTTTATCCGCACGGGTAGTAATGTTACTATTTTTTACGACAGAATAGTCTACTATGATAACATCAATATCAAAATGACTTAGTTTCATATAAAGTAGTTATCCTTTTTATGGAGACCGTGAATAGTATTAAGAGGGCGTCGTGCCACCACGTCCGTCCATCTCATCAAAATTCCGTTCCGCTATGTGTATATCGCGGGGATGAATATAAATTGCCAAAAATCCCCCAGCTTAATGTCGCTGCATGGATGCAGAATAATAAATAGTCACACACGAGTATTTCCATAAGAATATACCTATTCCATTGATTCCATTCTTTAAGCGTTTATAAGATACATTCATATAGTTCACAGAAGACAAAAGTGCGGCCACCTCCTCGTGAGGGTCCTTCCACCGCCGGGGGTTCGAACGAGTTATGTCGGTATAACCATTTCGAGTAACTTGTATTTAATTTTTGTTAAATTTAAAAGTACAGGATATTTGATATTTTTTCAATAAAAAAATATTGAAAATAAATTACTCGGCTAATGCCGCGCAGTAGACATCTGCTCGCTGTTTTAACGACATACCTGGAAGGTGTTGAGCATCTTGTCGAACTTGGCCTCTGCGGGCGGGTCGTGGCGGCCGGGCGGCCAGTGCCGCGCCTGCGTCTGCTGCGCCAGCCGCGCCATCTGCTCGCTGTTGTTCACGATCGTGATCATGTGGTGCGTGAAGTACGCCACTCGTGATCGGTCCGCGAAGTGGCCATTCTAAATTGCAAAAAATATATATTAACAACCCTTTTAGCACAGTGGTTTGAGCGTTGGTTGAGTATCAGCGTTTGGGTTCCATTCTCGGACCTGAGCAACTTGGGTTCGAACCTAGACCAACTGAATCATGATTATACAATTCAGAAACTACCCGAAACGTGCAGGT
This sequence comes from Cnaphalocrocis medinalis, assembly GCA_014851415.1. Classification (NCBI taxonomy): domain Eukaryota; kingdom Metazoa; phylum Arthropoda; class Insecta; order Lepidoptera; family Crambidae; genus Cnaphalocrocis; species Cnaphalocrocis medinalis. The sequence continues at coordinate 10,686,842 of CM026282.1, forward strand.
TTTCTCACGATGTTTTCCCTCACCACCGAGCTAATAGTAGAAGTAAGCAGATAGGTTAGACGACGTATGGAAGGCGCGTTCTAATCCACTGAGCAGCCTCTATACAAAAGCCAATCGCTCTTTACAAAAAATCACCCTCTCGCACATAAAATAGCATACCAATTACTCACCTTAAATTGTATAACGCCTTCTCTGTACATGTTTCCATACCGTGTAACTTGATCGATACTTAGAAGCAAAGCTTTGAAAGTTATTTCTTTGCTTATTGTCTCTGTGACCTGTAAAAAATAATACGTTCAATGGGATAGTCTTCGTCATATTCTTTATTGCATCATGTGGTTACAATGGATCTTAAATAAAGAGGTTCGCAACATGAGCCCCCGTCGGCCGTACGAGATATCGCTGGAAGGATGAGGTCGAAAAAGACTTGCGCGGACTCTCGGCAGATGACTGGCAGGAGGTGGCACAGGATCGATCAAGATGGAGGCTCTTATTATCGGAGGCCAAGACTCAGTATGCGTCGGTGCGCCAACCTAGTTAGTTCAATATGAGCCCCGTGACTGCAAAGATATCCTACTTAATCATTTACCTGCAAATTCTGGTCAATCATTTGGAAGATAATGACGGGCGCGTGCGTGTGGTAGGCGTTGGAGTGCGGCTCCACCTCGGGCGCGCGCTGCCCGCCCCACTCGGCCCGCTCCGACTCCAGAGTTTTCTCCATCCACTCCATGTAGTTTGATTCCATTTTCTTTAATTAATTATAAAATTAATAAATCCTCTAGGAGCCATATCTACTTTTAAAACTTGACGTGTTCCTTCCATGGCCCACAATCAGGTATAAACTCAATAAATATATAATAATATATTCAAATTAAATAGTCTCATTAAATTAGTTACAAAGAACTGTTATGGCATATTGAGAAAAACAACATAGTAGCAACTATGTAAACTGTTACCTGCAAATATTCATCCTGCAACTTCTGCATTGTTTCTTCACTGAGTAAAGGAGGAAGTTTTGACACATCTATACCAAGTTGCAAACTGCCCATCAGTTCATGACCTGGGTAGGTATTTAATATCCAAGAAAGCAGTGTCACATATTCATTACCTTCTATTCCAGTTTGGACTACATCTTGCAACTAAAAGTAGGTTAAGACATTTAGCACATAAATAGTTTCTTAAATGTGAATATCCATTGGAAGCTTTTATACTTACACTAGAAGATAAACATGTATGATACATGTTAACATATTTATTCACAATGTCGTAATGTGGAGGGAAGCAGGGAACACAAAGAGTTTTAACAACTCTTAGGTCTTCAAGTATAAGTTGCCTTGTCAACTCTAGATATCGGACCAGCCATAGCTTGTTGTCTTCACGCTCGTCAACACGAGTACCCTCAATGCGCTGAGCGACAGCACATTCCAATACTTCAAAGGCCTTGGTACGCCAGCACTTCGGACGCCCGGGCGGCATGAAGCCCGTTTGTGATTGTTGCTACAACATTTAAAATAACAGTATAATAAATCAGAGCATTACATTAATTTCATTGAATACTTTATTTTTAAACTACATTTAAATTATTAATCACATACCTGTAAGGCCATCTGATCTCTCTTTTCTTCCCTTTCTATAATTCTCAAGGCAGTAACAATAACTGTCGGCTCTTTACGAACAGTGTTCAGAGTCCTTGCTAATATTAACTTTATTTGTTTTTCAAGCAAATTAGAAACCATCTCAACGTCTTCAAAATATGCTTTTAGCATAATCTTGTCATGGGATGATTGGTTTGGGAGCCTATGTAACTCATATAGTAAATCATCTCTAGAATTTTCCAAATCATTTAGGCACTAAAATACAACATGAACTGAATTAATAATTTTATAATATAACCCATCAGATTATAAATGTTACTCTAGCTACTGGCCTACCCCAATATAGAAGGTGAATTAGCCATCATACAATTTGTTATCGTTATGTTTTGTATGATACAAAACATATTTAGTAGTATACATTTGAAACATCCCTCTATGTCAATTTTAAATTTATCATGTTTAATTACCTGATGTGCATGTAACAACTTCCCTTCACCGATCCATTGCTTTGTCTTAGCTACACTTTCAGGCACTGTGAAAATATGCTTTAAGCTATCCATAGCTGTGACATACTGTGAATGTCGCGAGTCCTCCTCTCGCACTGCCTGCAGAGATGCCACAAGAGGTGGAACTCCTTTCAAAAGCTCTTCCAATTCATCCATCCTGTTTTAACAGCATACATATATACAACAAGTTATATTAGTGCTTAAGCTACTTAGTACGGAGTCAGATCAATGTATGAGGTGTTGTGGGAATTTATTTAAATAATTAACCCGGTGTGAGCGAGGTGGAGTATGTCATACCCGCTAAGTTTTAAAATTATTTATGGTTATTGGAACAAGTCCCACCTTTGCATTAGATGGAGGTGAAGATGCAGGGGATGAGGTGCAGCATCGGGTTTAGTGTTGCGCCGGCAGCCACCGGAGATACACTTACGTAAATAGTGCAGGGGTATAATAACATCAAAGCTTCGTATCACATACCCACCTCGTAGTTGGTGTAACAATTTGTCACCTCTTTCACTCCAGGTTAAATGTCTAATACAGACATATGTTTCATACTTAACATTTCGTTTTATCTTAAATTATTACTTACTTTAAACTAATTTGCTGCACATCATCCAGACATTCTTGTAACTGTTTTAGTCCGACACTGACACCATCCAATTTGCCTTGAACAGCTGATTTCAATTGGGCCTCAATAGAAGCTTTCTTGTGAGTAATTCTTTTTTTATAGTGTTCCACCTTAAATTAAAAAAATATTTACTTAGAAAAACATAAATGTAAGAAGAAATATATCACAGAATTAAATCAGTCGATGAGGGCATAAAATCAGGGTGTAGAGTTGCAGATCAGGACAAATAAAAAAAGTAGACAAGTAGCTTTCAAATCATGAAGAAGTGATGAGTAAAAATTACATTTATAATGTTTTTACACAAGAGCTTTTTTTGTATAATTGGGACATTTATCGTCCTCATCAAGTATGAATCAGGACCTGCAAAATCGGGACACCTAGCAACACTAGTTCTAGTTATAGTGAATTAGGGAAAGTACTTCATATAAATGAATCCACTAACAAGAGTTCCATGCAATATAGTCTAACCTACTCATCATAAAAATTAAAATACATATATATAGAGATACATACTTTCTCTAGTTGGCCTGGTCTCTGCATCATGTTCATAACCATCTTTTCTGCTGCTGCTTTAGCATCTTCTTCTATTTCATCCATGGTACTCATATTCAAGAGATTATCTAGGTTTCCGAAGTATTCTTAAACGATATATAAAATCATTACATAGAATAGAAACTTTGGGGGAGGAAAAGCGTAAAATGTAAGACAAAATTGAAAAGAAACTGATAAAAACCTACGTAGCTCCTATTATTTGTTTATCAGACTGTTTTCGATTTTGTACATTAGAGTACCTACTTACATTAAATTTAATTGTATCAAAAATATTTCTTACAAACAAACATCAATGATTTTAATCAAGTTTATTTAATAATACAGACCAAGCTGACCAAGTTTTTAGACATATTTTAAATGTCAAATGTCTGTCAGTTATCAGTCGTGTCAATGCAAGTCAGTCATAACCAAAGATATTGTATATAAGAACTAGATGGCGTACTCATTACTTGCATTCGAGCCTCGTGAGATGTTTATAACTTGATTGGCGTCCTACTCTAATAAGGTGACCACACGATTTAGATTTTCGATTACAATTATTGTTTGTCAAACTCAGTCCACCCACGTGGGAGTCGGACATCGCTTTCTCTAGGAAACTCGTGAAGCCCATTCAAACTAGAAGGGCTAGCACGAACGTTTCAAAGTATCGTTTGAGTATTTATGAGCAATTTTGTATGAAAAAAACACAAGTTCCAAATTAAAATTCCTTATTATGTATACGTACGATACGAAGAGACTACCGACTTTTCGAAAAGTTTGTGCTAGCCCTATTAGATTTTCTATTTACCTACCTATAATAATACACTCTGCGGCACATTTAACCGGCCATAGCGTATTATTCATACAAACGTACACACTTTGCGATTTGAAGGTTCTAAGGAGCAAGAATATTGACTAAAATTTAATTTTTTTTCACAAACTCTTGGGGAAACTGGGGACACTTGATCCCCATTGTTAGTTCTATAAAAACAAAACGTACATAGGTAGGCAATTTTGTTAACTACCTACTGTTCCTCATTATTTGATTATTATATTTATTAGTGCTTCATATATATTTTTTTTTGCATTTTCCCAGAACTTTCCAAAAGGATCAATTGTCCCCTATTCTGGGAGACTTGATCCCAGTAACAGGTAGACTAGATCTTAGGGGATCAAATCTCTCTAATGCAAATTTGAAATAAATGAAAACCCGGTGTCTTTATAAAAGCATTATTTAATTTAACAAAATATTAAATTTATATTGCTTTACATGTCTCACATGTTTCACTCAAGTATTAATTTTATGAGCATTGAGTCTCAGTCTTAGAAGAAATTTTACATTTTCATAAATATAAAATACAGCTTTGAAAATTTACATTTTATTGCATTAGCACTATATGCGAATGCACTATCTATATGAACTGATCATCATCTAAAGGTTGGACTTACATTAGAAACGTTTGAAAATCACTTGTTTAGTAATTTTTCCCGGTATGACGGTAAGCCACCTTTTTTTAATTTCTTCATTCTTTGGAAATCTGAAACAGTAAAAAATCCAGTCTTTAGATGACAAGCGAAATGGACACCCTACTCAATGCAAAAATAAAACTTTGACTAAACACTTACTTATGAAAAGATACACCGCAACCTTTATATGATTCACTTTTGCATCCTATCACACAACAAGTGAGAACCATTATTAAATAAATAAGCACAATTTTTACACTTTATTTTTGTCGTCACAATAATACAATCTTTCAAATTATTTTTGCCGCCGCCATATTGGTGATGTCCAGACGCCAAGTGTTGCATATTTATTATAATTAAAACTACCATATCACCGACTTTTACATAAAACTAGTCGTTTATCATGGTTTAAAATTAAAAAAATAAAAAAGACATTATTAATTCCAACGTATCATTCCTTTAAATTATTCAATATTTTGAAAGTTCCCCAGAAGAAGAAATATAAACTTTGCGTAAGTTATACCACAAAGGTTTTTTTTTATGATGGCAACCCTTTAGACAAGGACATATTCCTGTCGATCGCCATCTCGCTCGGCTCGATTTTCTGTAAAGCGATTTGGCATTTCAAAGTAATCTTTATTCTCACTGCATAGAATCGAAATTAACATTGCATTCATTTTCATAGTACACCATCTTGTTATAGTGTAAATCTTTGGTCATAACTTTTTTCTTAGTTTTTTTTTTTCCTATTATGGAAAAGCAACGGACACAACACCTTAACAGTCCAGTCATCGGCGGTCGTCGGTAATCATCGGCAATAATAATAATAATAAGTGCGTAGGGATGTGACGACCCCATCGCCCGCTGGTGAGAGTTGGTGATCTTCGCTAACGAAGAACAACAACTCTCATCAGTGCAATCAGTCTCCGCAGGGGCAGCTTGTGGCGAGTGTGTGGCGACACCACGGACCCTGATACTCCGGAGGGTCCGTATTACTCCTTTGACCCTCGCCTCCTGGCTTGCCTTAACCAGCCGGCCGGAGTGGAGTGGCAAGAGCAGAACCTATGCTCCAGGTTGGAAGTGTAAAATGTCATAACGCCGGGGGCCTGCTGACCGGTGCTTAGCACGTATAGGGATCTGGCGCCCCGCTGTCTCACCTCTCGACAACCTTAGCCGCTCACGCCAATGTTGCCCGCCTCGCTGCTAACTGGCAGCTTTGATAGGGGCCCATTTAGTGTGCGGCAAGTCACCACCTGCTATGATTATCATAGATGAGACTTTTGATATGGCAGGCGTCCCGTTGTCTCATCAATATCCCGGCAACCAGTCCAGCAATACCCCCTCCATAGTCCCGGTTTAGTTCCCATCTTATCTGCAATAGTCCTTGCACGTAGCGGGTGCTGTCTTTGGTTGTATCTCTTCAATGGTACAAGCAAAGACAGTACCCGCTAGGTGTACACATCCCCACTTTCATTAATGTGTCTCAAAGGGGCCTCTACGTGTTGGATCTGTATCCCCACGCACGCCTTCCAAAAGGACCGGCCTCCGTGCCGTGATTTTCCAATAGGAGAGATACATAATAATAATCTCTTTATTTCGAATCAATATCCATAGCACATACACTTAGAGTAGACAGCCACTGGAGATGCCCTAACGTCCGCGCTTCTAACAATTTTTTTCACCATTTTTTGTGGGGGACGAGGTAAACACGTACAGCACACCACCAAACATTTTAATACTCAACAGTCACAAATTTTGCTGTCACGATAAACGCACACTACAGAAAAATTTAACACATCAAAAAATACACTCTCACAAACAAAGATTTCACGTAACTATGCAGCATACATACGAAAAAGACAGTGATGGGACACAAAGAATGAGTCAAATCAGTTTGGTGAATGAACTTATATATAAAATTGTAAGTGTAAAATTCTGCACATTGAAGATAAATAAATATTTATTTAGTCAGTTTGTAAAATAAAACCGGCCAAGAGCGTGTCGGACACGCACATGAAAGTGTTCCGTATCCAAAAGATGGGCCTTAAACCTTATTTTCATAGTTTAGTTAGGTAGTTATTTCCATACATTACCATTTAGCTAGGGCAACTGCACGTCATAAGTTGGTCAAGTTGTATTAAAAATACTATGTATGATACAGAGTCCGCTAAAGTTTTCGTTAAAAGTACAGTCAGCCACACATCAGGTTACCACAATCTGTCAAATTTCCTCAACTGATATTCAACTTAATGTGTATGACAGTATTTACTGTGATGTGTGGCTGTACGTAGGTACTTACTTGGAGGTATAGAGCATATTTTTTTCAGAATTATTTTAATAGTATTTCAAAAGTTGGGGGGAGGAGAGGAAGCTCTAATTTTAACTTTGTATTAATATATCACGAAACTGGGGGGTTTGATCCACATTATGTCAAGGCAATTTTTGTTGTATTTAAAGATACCTTTTTAACGATACCGACCAGACGATGGGGTAAGTCGAATTTATTTTTCGAATTAACTTTTCGCTGTATGGAAAGGGGGGTGAAAAATAATTATTTTTCAATAATGTTAAAAACCAATTTTTGGATTATCAGTATACATCTCTTTACCAATTTTCAGTGGCAATCGGTGCAGAAAAGGCGGAGAACGAGCCAGGACAGACAGACAGACAAACGGACAGACATGACGAGTAGACTACGGAACCCTAAAAAATGGTGAAGTTGTGCAATACATACTAAAACGTAAAAAATTACAAATGTGCGCTAGTTTGGGGTTAAACATTTGGACAAACAAAGGGAGAGTAAATGAAACAATATATTTTTAATTTGAATGATTTATTGAAATATTACTAAAATTCCTTATTACGCATTTATATTGATTTTCAAAATGAATAAGTTTATTGTACACGTGTCGAATATATTTCTGGGGGTCTAATTTTTTTGAAATATTGGATAAACGAACATTCGTATACTTTTCCACATTAAAATTAGCGAGCTCCAATTATGGTTTACTATCTACCCCGTTATCATGCATGATACTCCCGGACCACATATGTTATTCCTTTTACCTCGAAATATTTTACAGCCACCAATTCTTTTTATTTTTAGAATAAATTCCAACATCGTATGACCAGAAGAAAGGACAGTAATTTCTCTAATTCACTTTACAATGTTTTAATATTATAATATACGTCTATACTATTTTATTCAAAATATAATGAAAAGAACGGATTTTGAAATTAACTGCAGTGAGTGAATGATTCATTCAAATGTCGAGTTGATTTTAATTGGTCCCATCACTAGGACCGATACCACGATATCATTATTAATTTTTTCTGTCGTTTACGTATCGTAACGGTTTTTTATTAAAATAGATTTTCTAGTTTAATACACATTTAATAATTAATAAAAGTCATTACTTAAGATAGGAAACGCGATCTTGTTGCGAATTTTAGCTGTCAGATCGCCTTTTACATGAAAATACTGCACAATTCACCATTTTTAAGAGAAACGTCACGCGACACGGAGCGATGCAAAATGGCGATGTAGACTAGCGACATCCAAGTAGTTTTGTATAACTTAGTTGACCAGTTCCGAACAGTTGACCAATGTACTTTGCCGGAGGGGAAACGCCCGGTATGGCATCTCCAGTGGCTATATACTCAAAGCACATACACAAAGAATAACAACTATCATAGTAGGTACATGCAAAAATTTCAATGAGTTATAAATATAGAGCAGAAATACCTACAAAAAAAACGTGCCGTGTAATGTATTCCGATATCACACAACTCACTGGCTCGCCAACACACTATATGCGCAGGCGGCGCGTCCGCTCTCGCCTGTGGCTCGCGCCAGACTGACGCGCGCCCCGCCACACAGTGCGCACGAGACAGTGTCAGTGTCAGTGTCAGTGTCAGTGTCAGTGTCAGTGACAGTACAGGTATATTTACACAAACACTACATCTCTTCCTTATTGAAAACTTTATTAATCTACTGATTCACAAATGGCATATTAATCACATTTAATTTCCTTCGGATTATGATTTCCTCCTTCATCTTCTTGAACGGATTTCCACTCACCTTCAATTCTCTTCAGGTGTATTACTTATATTCCTCCTCAACGTCTGTCAAGTCTCTTCATTCCTTATCATTACGTCTCCATCTTTTGCCTTCTCTACACGTATGGTGTTGGATTATAATTTAAGAAACGAGATCAAGAGACACATCCGCACAGCATCGCGTTGCTCGGCTTTCCCTGACCTAGTATTACACCTACGCTCGTTTACTAGGGATTTTCAATAAAGGCACTCTACATTGGAAAACGTAACTTTAATAATCCTCATCAACCTCATTTGATTCAATGTAATGTAACGTTAAAGACAGCAAGAGCAATGTAACATTTTAATTAAAATAACACGGAGATAAGGCGTTCGTCCCATAACAACAAATTAGTAGTAGTAATGATAATTTTACGAGAATAAACAATGACTACATGGTACTCCCATGTACAACTCAGAGAAGAAATCATCAAGTTCTACATAGAGTCCTGTTGCACATACAATTGCAATTTTACAAACATTCAACTAATGAGAAAGATTTCATTTCAACTTTGTCCAACACGGTCTCTTACAACCAACACATGGTCCCCTTGGACCAATACAACACATGTGGTCTTTTTCACCCACTTCATTTACGTGCATCTCTCTATGCCACGTTACCGAACCCTCCAGGTTCCACGGCTTCCCAAGGAAACCCAACACCCACCAGAGTTATCCGCGTACCGCGTACTCACGGACTACACAGAGCAGACACCGATTTCTCTCGAGCTACGCTACGAATAACCTCTGGTGCCATCAACACATACCAGCACAAAACTCAATGCAATCCGAATCTCTACACCGAAACAACTTTTACGAACTCTCGGACTCTACATCGTCATGATCGATTTCTTCAATGACTTCGTCATTATCAGGGAGCTTTCTTAGCCTATCACGCGCGTATTTGTAAGTGCGCCTCGAACTCAACGATTTTAGAACATAACGATCTCCATCCAAGATCTCAACTATTTCAAACGGCCCTCTAAACTATGCTAATCTAGCTCAGTCTGATTCCTTTCTTCATTTTCAATCAAAACATCGTACCATCAAATCGAGACTTATTGTTACTCGCGGATTTTGCAATATTATCGGAAGCTAACTGTCTAACCTCATCCAAGTCTACCAAATGATTTTAAAATAAAGCAACTTTTGACTTCTAGGACTTCATTAAGCATCTTAAGGAACAAATTATAAAGCTAGGTTTTCAGGCTCCTTTCCATTACTTTACATTAATTATAGGGAACACAACATTGAATCGCACACTTAACAACGAAAAAGAATAACCAGAGTCACGTACCCTTCGATCTCTACATTTATTCACATCACCAACATCTACTATGTACACTACCAAATACCTGAGTGATCACTCTAACGCCACGGCCCCACGGCCGAACTGAAAACACTCCTGGCCTTCCCCATACGAGCATCCACACGCTCACGTGTGCATCGCCCACCGACTACACACTACGGTCTGCCCAGACCACGACCTCCGCCAGAGCCAAACGCGCATCACGCACCTCTTTAGGTTTCCCCAAGAGACGCCGATTTCTACCGGGCCACGACTACGCAATGACTGCTGGTACGGTCGACTCTTTTACGGCCGTTAGAGCACCCACTCAAGCTACCACCATATCACACACTAAGGCGCTATTTTTCAACACTAGGCTCACTATGTATCTCTACTTCAACCTCGACTGGTACATGACCTACTGGCATCCTACGCAACCTATCGTGTGCATATTTGTGGGTTCGATTAGAATTTAGCGCTTTTAGCGTGTAACGGTCACCATCTAGGGCTTCCACCACCTTAAACGGTCCTTTAAACTCCGGGTCTAATTTGACCTGATTGCGTTCCTCATTTTTCAGGAATAAAAAATCACAAACAGAGAACTTTTTAAGCTTTACTTTGTTACAATCAAACCTAGGTTTATCGTAAATTCATTTTTCTAGTATTCTCTACGGCTAAAGCACTAGCTTCATCTAAACCTACTTCCGGTTCTGAGCAGTCAGAAAACATCAGATTCAACGGTCAAGGTAGCGCGACCTTCCCAATCCTATTTTCAATTCTAACGGACTACTTTTTGTAACCAACCGCGTTACATAGTGCAATTTAGACCAATTAAACCAGAGACTAGGCATCCTAAGTTAGCTCATAGGGACGTCCAATATTGTTTTAAAATATTAACAAGCCCAATGTATCCTATCTTGTGAAATATCCGTGTCTATTGAGTCAAAACTGTCGGTGGGAAACATATTTCCGTGAGATTGCATATACTTACCACTGTCTGCCGCATCAAAATAAAATCAATCGCAGATAAATGTTAACACAAAACCCGTTTTTTTAAATCTCTATTTTCTTCACGTCGCTAGTGATATCTGCTGCTTCTAAATAAATCCGCAAAGACCGTTTCCATTTTTCCCAACGTTGGCCTAAAGACGCACTGTCACCCTCTAACTCCAATTTCTCTAAAGGTGGTAAGCCGTGTGACGTCATGATAAGTTAGTAGGGCGACTTGAAATAAATAAAACATACCTTGCGATTTTTGTGCTTTCCAATTTAATGGAGGTACATCTCTTTGTATACCACATAATATCCAATTTAATGGAGGTACCTTTGTACCAAGGTTTTCCAATCTAATGGAGGCACCTTTATACCACATAATATCCAATTTAATGGAGGTACCTTTGTACCAAGGTTTTCCAATCTAATGGAGGCACCTTTATACCACATAATATCCAATTTAATGGAGGTACCTTTGTACCAAGGTTTCCCAATCTAATGGAGGCACCTTTATACCACATAATATCCAATTTAATGGAGGTACCTTTGTACCAAGGTTTTCCAATCTAATGGAGGCACCTTTATACCACATAATATCCAATTTAATGGAGGTACCTTTGTACCAAGGTTTTCCAATCTAATGGAGGCACCTTTATACCACATAATATCCAATTTAATGGAGGTACCTTTGTACCAAGGTTTTCCAATCTAATGGAGGTACCTTGAAACCACATATTTACAATTTAACTTCATACCAAGGTATTCCAATTTAATGGGGCACCTTTACACCAAATAAGTAGGTCTTACCGAACTGGGTGAGTTGTCTAATAAATACTATTTATAATTTTATAATTGTTATAGCAACTCTTTGTAATTTATTCATAAGTAAATAATGCACTTAAAAATTAATCGACCGGGAATCGAACCGGGAACCCCCAAAGCGCAGCCATCACGCCTTAGAGGATGGTTCATCAGCCACTGCATCACTGGTCAGTAATTAAATATAAGGTCAGTAATTAACAAAATATAATGTGTTCTTGTTAACACTTAATTAAAATAATAGTAATAATCAATAAATAAATAAAGTCTTAAAACTCACTTCTTGACTTCCTAAATGAACCCCTGCTTCTTCTTCATATGTGGTCTATTCTTTGGTCATTTGTACTTATCCATATAGAAACTTTTAAGCTATGTATTTATGATTTATTAGTTATTATTATTAGTTAGTTATTATATAATTAGTTATTATTATTTAAGTATGTCATGTATAATTATAAGTATTTGTACTTCTTATTTTCATTCAGCAATCTATTTGCACTGCCTTACCCCCATTGCCAACACGCTGTTTTCTCTCCTCTACCCAAAGGCTGTCCGGAAGAAACCGCTACAAGCGACAAAACCGCCTTATTGTACTGTCTATAGCTGTTGCTTCACTCATGTATTCTATTTCTGTGCAATAAAGTATATCTATCTATCTAACTATCCTGGATTTAAAAATTCTAAAATAAAGATTGTTTAATTTAATTTAAACCACCCACTTTGTATATAAACAACATACAACACATTATTATATTTGACTATGTGTATATTTTGTTATTTGCAGTTAGGTATTATTTTACATTATCATTATGACATAAGGTTTTTCTTATAAATGCCAAATGGTATTAATTTACAATTTTACTGTCGCACTCAGAATCGTTGATTAACTAATTGGTTACTTAAGAAAATATATTGACACTTATTTCGATAAGCATAAAGACTACCGATACTTAAGTAATTGAACATTAGCTTAAATGATGACAGCGGCCGTTATTAATCTACACAAAAATATGGAACAACGTTTTAACAAGTAAGTAAATAATGTACATACTAGCAACTCACTAGTCTACATGAAACAGGTTTGTTAAGACTCATTATCCTCGTATTTGCCTAGGTTACAAAAGGATATCCCATTTATTTGCTACCATTTAAGTATTTAACTATTTCCATTAGATATTTTAATAACTGTTTACGGGTATTTACGCTTTACACGAGAGCCCCTATACAAGCTGCGATATGCGCCGTACTAAACGGTGAATACGTTTTGTTTTGTTTATGTACTGTAGGAAACTTACACTGACACCTCGAGTGGATAATAGTTATCATTCCAGTACGAAAAATCACATCTCAAAGTAACTAATTAATACATGTAATAGCGATCGTAACTAATTAATTAATAACATGGAATAGTGATCTTTCCTTATGTTGAAAAAATTTTTTTTTCTTTTTAATGATTAAAACTAATGTTAGATAAATGATATAAGACCGAACTTTGTCCTCGTCGCCACTTGTAATGTATTCCGATATCACACAACTCACTGGCTCGCCAACACACTATATGCGCAGGCGGCGCGTCCGCTCTCGCCTGTGGCTCGCGCCAGACTGACGCGCGCCCCGCCACACAGTGCGCACGAGACAGTGTCAGTGTCAGTGTCAGTGTCAGTGTCAGTGTCAGTGTCAGTGACAGTACAGGTATATTTGCACAAACACTACATGCCGGTTTAGAACATAAAATGGCGGACTGACAGCTATTTTAGTGCTGCTCTGTTGATAATGCTTTATCGATATCATAATTTGTCAAGTCGATACTGACTGGGGGTCTAATTTGAAGTGAAACGCAAATAAAGCATTGAGTATTGAAGTAATTTTGAGACTCAACCAAACGATTGAGAACGTCATTTCGTAATTTGAAGTGACCATTCTTTCGTTTGAGACCGATGGAAGTTGTTTTGACAGAACTCGTCTCAAATCCTAATTTGAAAGCCTAAAATGACATTCGTAAAATTGATTGATTAGAAGCTTAAGTTACTGGTTAAATGAAAATCAAAGTATAAATAGATAGGTACTCTTTATTGCACAAAGTTTACAAGTCTTCTTGAAGTAGGTAATAATTATGCTCTTAATATGTAATAGATAATATAGATCTTTTTATTGCAAAATTAAACTTAACTAGTGTTGCGGCAACACCAGGATCATAGCGGCAACACCAGGATCATAGCGGCAACACCAGGATCATAGAACCAATAATTCCAATCAACGAATTTTATCGCGTGATATGCGTCCGCTCTCATTGGTGCTTCATAACGTGATATCGCACAAGCGGACCAATGGGAGGCGCCGATGACGTCGCGGAAATCGACTCAACGGACATCCGGATCGCCACTGCATACAAGGAACACCTAACGCGCACATCTAATTCGTAATTTTAATTATTTTAATAGTTTGGTCTGTGACCGCTAAATAAGTATTTCTTTACTCTCTAATACCGAGTTTTCTTTCCTCCACCTCGTCCACAACAACTAGGTATACAGATATGTATTCAATTTACAATTATGGTGGTAGTAGGTAGTAGAGCTTGTAGTGATATTATCTTCCTGAGTTCAGTTCGTCGCAGTTTGTAGAAAGAGATCTGTAAGTAAGAAAATTATGGTATTATTGATAAGATTATAATGATATTATCTACTCTTAATAATAGAGGTAGGGCAATGGTAGCTCAGTGAATAAAAACGGGAGGTCGTAGCAGTAGGTATGTAATACCGGTATCATTAATAACAATCTCAAATTGACGAGTTTACGATATGTGATCAAAATCAAATTATTACAATACTCCCCAAAGTGAAATTCATCGCTTAGCATAAAAGGTTTATCTTCATCGTAAAATATTATCGATGTTTTTACTACAACCCTAGTATAAAACTCACGAATTTTTATAACATAAAAATATTCAAAATGAAGCATAATCGTGGACTGAAAACACACGGATAGAATCACACGGGGAAACAAAAGTGTAAAACATTCAAAGTTTCTATAAATATAATGAACATTTTATAATAATTAGAAAAACAATATAACATACCGGTGCAATGTTAATCTTTGCTGATTTTCGCTTTTCCTTGAGCCACATCCTATAACACTACACTTGGGCATAATGATTAAATGTTTCTTCAATATCCTGTGTAATGTGGACAACGAGTTCTCAAAAGAAAAGAAATTATTAGTTATTTTTGTCGGAAGAAACGGTGAGTTGACACTTCATGTACTTCAGAAAACTGTAACTAAACATGGCTTTTTGGCCGCATTAGGCATTAACGTGGTTGTCAAATGACAATTTTTCCGATTATAGAGCTGAATGAAATAGTGTCATCTCTTTCCACTTATGAAATCAAGGCTGAGTTAGATAGAGAGAACAATAGTTTTGAGAACTCCACGTCGACATGCATGGTATTTGTATAACTGATTTCTGTATAGGACAATAGGCCCGGTCTATATATTTAAGTCAATGAAAAATTTAAATATAGACAAAACAGAACATTTAAAAAAGGGTTAAATTAGGCCCATTATAGTCGGGCCGTTGTATCATGCCCGATTTGACAATACCTTTTTTTATTTTGCATTTATCCTTGTTATGAGGAACACATTTCGCGAATCATAAAGAACCACTTTTAAATAGAAAACTTCATTTCATAATATCAAAGGCACCTAATTATCAAATTATTTGTCTTTTATTACTTAAAATAATTTGAGAATAAAAAGAAAACGTAAAATTTCCACTCAGTATTACGCGTTTACAAAATTACGCCGTTTGACACGTTTTCAAAGTGACGTAACCGGTAATACTCACCGCGTATTTTTTTAAATACTAGTAATTTGTCACTTGAATTTGTTTCGCTTCTTCTTTCTTAATACGAACTGCTAAGGAATGGAACAACTTGCCGGCTTATATTTTCCCTGAGGACTACAATTTGGGTGTCTTTAAGTCGAGAGTGAATAGGCTTCGTCTGGGAAAGCACGCTACATCTTAGACCCTTAGAGCAGACAGCCACTGGAGATGCCCTAACGTCCGCGCTTCTAACAATTTTTTTCACCATTTTTTGCGGGGGACGAGGTAAACACGTACAGCACACCACCAAACATTTTAATACTCAACAGTCACAAATTTTGCTGTCACGATAAACGCACACTACAGAAAAATTTAACACATCAAAAAATACACGCTCACAAATAAAGATTTCACGTAACTATGCAGCATACATACGAAAAAGACAGTGATGGGACACAAAGAATGAGTCAAATCAGTTTGGTGAATGAACTTATATATAAAATTGTAAGTGTAAAATTCTGCACATTGAAGATAAATAAATATTTATTTAGTCAGTTTGTAAAATAAAACCGGCCAAGAGCGTGTCGGACACGCACATGAAGGTGTTCCGTATCCAAAAGATGGGCCTTAAACCTTATTTTCATAGTTAAGTTAGGTAGTTATTTCCATACATTACCATTTAGTTAGGGCAACTGCACGTCATAAGTTGGTTAAGTTGTATTAAAAATACTATGTATGATACAGAGTCCGCTAAAGTTTTCGTTAAAAGTACAGTCAGCCACACATCAGGTTACCACAATCTGTCAAATTTCCTCAACTGATATTCAACTTAATGTGTATGACAGTATTTACTGTGATGTGTGGCTGTACGTAGGTACTTACTTGGAGGTATAGAGCATATTTTTTTCAGAATTATTTTAATAGTATTTCAAAAGTTGGGGGGGGGGGGAGAGGAAGCTCTAATTTTAACTTTGTATTAATATATCTCGAAACTGGGGGGTTTGATCCACATTATGTCAAGGCAATTTTTGTTGTATTTAAAGATACCTTTTTAACGATACCGACCAGACGATGGGGTAAGTCGAATTTATTTTTCGAATTAACTTTCGCTGTATGGAAAGGGGGGTGAAAAATAATTATTTTTCAATAATGTTAAAAACCAATTTTTGGATTATCAGTATACATCTCTTTACCAATTTTCAGTGGCAATCGGTGCAGAAACGGCGGAGAACGAGCCAGGACAGACAGACAGACAGACGGACAGACATTACGAGTAGACTACGGAACCCTAAAAAATGGTGAAGTTGTGCAATACATACTAAAACGTAAAAAATTACAAATGTGCGCTAGTTTGGGGTTAAACATTTGGACAAACAAAGGGAGAGTAAATGAAACAATATATTTTTAATTAGAATGATTTATTGAAATATTACAAAAATTCCTTATTACGCATTTATATTGATTTTCAAAATGAATAAGTTTATTGTACACGTGTCGAATATATTTCTGGGGGTCTAATTTTTTTGAAATATTGGATAAACGAACATTCGTATACTTTTCTATATTAAAATTAGCGAGCTCCAATTATGGTTTACTATCTACTCCGTTATCATGCATGATACTCCCGGACCACATATTTTATTCCTTTTACCTCGAAATATTTTATAGCCACCAATTCTTTTTATTTTTAGAATAAATTCCAACATCGTATGACCAGAAGAAAGGACAGTAATTTCTCTAATTCACTTTACAATGTTTTAATATTATAATATACGTCTATACTATTTTATTCAAAATATAATGAAAAGAACGGATTTTGAAACTAACTGCAGTGAGTGAATGATTCATTCAAATGTCGAGTTGATTTTAATTGGTCCCATCACTAGGACCGATACCACGATATCATTATTAAATTTTTCTGTCGTTTACGTATCGTAACGGTTTTTTATTAAAATAGATTTTCTAGTTTAATACACATTTAATAATTAATAAAAGTCATTACTTATGATAGGAAACGCGATCTTGTTGCGAATTTTAGCTGTCAGATCGCCTTTTACATGAAAATACTGCACAATTCACCATTTTTAAGAGAAACGTCACGCGACACGGAGCGATGCAAAATGGCGATGTAGCGACATCCAAGTAGTTTTGTATAACTTAGTTGACCAGTTCCGAAAGTTGACCAATGTACTTTGCCGGAGGGGAAACGCCCGGTATGGCATCTCCAGTGGCTGTCTGCTCTAAGCTTAGACCTCATTGTCACTCACCTTAACAGGTGAGATGAGGTCAAGAGCAAACCCATTTACCTAATATAAAAAAAATATTTTTGAATATGGGAAACTGCCCTTAGTGGAAATAACTGTTACTTATATGATTCGGCAATTTACCATTGCCCCTCACTAGTGCTTTCAGTCGGACATTTGTCAAATCGGGCATGATACAACGGCCCGACTATACTACCCGTGCGGATAAACGCGTGGATTAGAAATGGCGGCGCAACTACTTCTAACCTCTCGCTCGCACACTATTTGCATCTATACTCGCACACGTGGGTACAGACTGACAAAAAAAAGCTGCGTTTTAATAAAAAATTGTGAGCTAGTTTTTCCGTGGTTTTGAACCTTTCGTTAGTCTTGTCATATTTTGTTAGAAAGGTAGGTACGTTATTCCTCATTACTATAGGCTATGTATGTACCACGGGCGAAGCCGGGGCGGACCGCTAATAAATGTATATTTTTGTGAGAGCAAATTCGTTTATAAATGCGATAATTATAAATTATTATTTGTTTATAACTTAGAGTAGACAGCCATACTCAAAGGTTTATAAGCAATTTCTTTTTAGGTAAAAAGAATTTATCGCAATCTGAATTATTTTCATAGATTTACGTAAAAAATACTACTTACAAAATAATAAAAACTATAAAAAATACATACTTATATATTATTTGAATTAATAAAATAACAAAACATTTTCAATGCTAACGATATTTTAAGATTTAATTATAATTTTCGTACTTAGTATGCTGACGGTACCGACTCGTCGGTCCGCCATTTCTAATCCCAGCGTTTATCCGCACGGGTAGTACTACTATTAGGCCTATTACGTAATACTCACCGCGGTATTAACCGTATAACATGGACAGCGTACTTGAACCGTAGTCCTCACTACACTAGTGCTGTCAATCTGACATTCATATGTGTCAAATCGAATCGGGCACCTACTCAGCGTCACTGTCCAATTAATTTGTTATCCAATTTTATTGTTTAGAAAGAAATTGGAAAGAAACCTACTGAACTGTGCAAACAAATTAAATTTTTATGATAGTTGATAAAGATATTTAAATTAAAATGAATATGAATATGCAGCAACGCGAAGAAAAACAATTAGAAGCAACGATACAAGCTGTACTAAATAGAGTAAATGATTTAAAAGGGGCTATACAAGCTCTTATTACGAAATTAGAAACCGAATACGAGACAATCAACTGGCCGACTTTTTTAGATAATTACGCTATATTATCTGGGCATGTAAGTGTACATTAAGATGGTTTGTTTTTTAAGAAAATGCCTGTCTGTTCCATTAACTACCCATCATCCATAATGTTTCAGCTTACTGGATTAAGTAAAATTTTACAAGCAGAAATAGCTTCATCACTTCGATCTCGTATTGTTCTACCACTTCAACTTGGCTGTGAACGTGATGAAGCTCTGGCCCGTCTCACCGAAGGCCGAGTGCCAGCTTGTACGCATGATTTAGTACCTGATCTTCTGCGTACGAAACCAGAACCTCAAGCTGAACAAAGACTGCAACAATTTAATCACAAAGCTAGTACATTAAGCTATGACACTGCCAGGTACCTATAATCATCTCTTTGTTTCATAATATATTGTTTTTACCTGTTTCTTATAAGATTTGAATAATATGTTTTTAATTAAATGACTACATTTTACAGAAACAAGTTGCACAATTTGCTAAAGTAGTCAGCCATGTTTGGGAAATCATATCTAAAGGTCGTGAAGATTGGGAAGGAGAATCTATGAGATCTGCAGGTATTTAAATGGTTTAATTATGAAAGCATTCAAAAATAAATGTTTTAATTTATTAATATTTTAAATTATTTTCACAGGAATGCAGCCAACACATATTCTAGCTGATACCCATGCTCTTGTAACAGCAGTTGGTACTGGTAAGGGCTTAAGACCGGGTATGCCTTCAATACCTGCTGGTGTAGGAGCACCTGGCATGGGACCGTCGCGAGGCCCTGCTCCCCAGCTTGGTCCTGCTGCACCTACTTTGCCAAAAGCACCATCATCTATCAAGACAAATATCAAATCAGCCAATCAAATACATCCATACCAACGCTAACATACCAATACACCAAATTAATTATGTATTTTAACTAATATTTTTAATAACATATAATCAATATACTTACAGTACTTAGAGTCTAACAGGAATTTTATTTTTACCTTAAGAAGTTAAGAAATTATTTATTAAGCTCCAAACATAACAAATATTACAAAATAAAAAATAGAGAATAAATAGATGGGCACATAAGAGCACGTAATTTCGCTTATAGGCAAGGACTCCCTGCTCTATCCATCTACTCCGGTCTGACCTGCCATAGACAAGTCTTTTTATATCGACGAAACTAATAGCGCTGCCAAAGCCAAATTTACACTGATTGTGGTAGAGTATCATGTCGCGTCGCTACAATCAGTGTAAATAGATTGGCGGCGCTAGTTTCGTCATTGTAGCTGATGAACCGTCCGCCTCGTCAGCAACGAAGCCAGAGAAAGCGGATCTCGCTCCGTTTTCCGCTCTGCAGCCTCTTTCTGCAACATCACCTCCTCACAGAAGGAGGATGCTGCCACCCAGGGATTACAATGTGTTAGTGAGGAAATTCGAACCCCATGATCCTTGCGTCTAATTAAGACAAAAAAAAACAGAACACTAAAAAAATCATAGTTTACGTACATAGTCACTTTTAATATAGAGTTCGAGTCTTTATAAAGTGCACATATTTACATAATTCACGGACATAATTATTAATTTTATTGGCGGAAAAAATAGTAAAAAATTTAAGCTAGCTTTACAGACAAAGTAATCAATTGAAAAGTAGCCACATCCAGTAGTCCGATTGGTAATAATAAGACTACGCAGTAAGACTACAGGGATAGGGGTTTTAAGTATTACTCTGGCTGGGTGAATTGATTTTAATGCACCCAGGTGTTTAAAGTTTACTAAAAGCTTCTTCAATTCACCTGGGTGGTGAATTAAGTTTACTGCAGGAGTGAATTTTATGCACCCAGGTGTTTAAAGTTTACTAAAAGTTTCTTTAATTCACCTAGGTGAATTAAATTTATTACGGGACTTTTCTCTAGGGCAAATGTCACCTGGACTGATTGTGCAGCACTATAGCCTTGATTTTCCATTTTGAAGCCAATCGAGTACCAATAACACGGAACACCATTTAATTTTATTTCGACGTAAAATAAAATTTACAATGACACACTGTAAATCGCTTCAAATTACGCTCAAATTTGAAAAATCCAGCTGCATCATGCTCGATGTTGAACCTATGGAACGCCCATTCAGAAGACGCGCTCTCTTATAACTTAGCTACTATCGCTTCCGGTACCGCGAGGGATTGCAAATAAAGAAATATCAATGTTTAATACTTTAATATATCTATTAGTGAAGGTTTGCAATGCAAATATAATAAACAGTTTGAGGACTCCGTATCCTCAATACTTACGTAGGTTACAATATTAGGTAGGTACTCGGGTCGTAATGTAATCAAACAAAGTATTCACAAACCACTCACGCATTTTGTAAAATCAGTCGATTTATGCCTATCTATCCAACTTTGTGTGGAGGTTTAAAATGTTTAAATACTCTATGGATGTGTGGTATTGCGCGACACATTGGTAGTACAGCCACCCGGACTGTGGAAGGTTGTGAGTTCGAGTCCCACCTGAACCCTCCGAGGATTTTTTAAAAGTGCAATATTTACTTAAGAATTGATACACCAAAAATAAAAAATATTTGTGTGGTATAAGTTAGGTATCTAGGTGAGTGCTAGAAAATAGAATAAATACCTACATTTTGTATACAAACCAGATTTTTTATTTAGCCAAAATAAGTATTTCATTTTGAGAAGGGCTATCTGAAAGAGAACATTTACTTACACAAATTTCCATTTCATTTTGAATATCCTCATTTATAATTTTTATCGTATGTAAGAAGTTGGATTGTTGGGTATAAGGAGAATTTTCTTCGCAAGTGTACCTACCTACTTACTTACTTACATCTTGTAAATATCTTTTGAATTAAAAACGAATTGTAATCATCCGACGCGAAACTATGGCTATCTGTAGGTACTCTGTCTGTGTGTCTGTGTTTAGGTAAGTACAAATCCAAAATACATTCATAAATAATAACATTGAATATAATTTAAATTATCTTATACAGTGAAAAATACAAAGATTAGGTATAATATATAATGTATTAGGTGCATCAAAATTATAATTATCGTGGTTCCCATTATTTCATATACTGGTAATAAAAAAACATAACTAAGATACATTCTCAATAAAATTGGCGTGCCCAACAAAAAAAAATATGCAAAGATCATAGAAATTAAATCATCGCTACTATGATGGGATTAGGCTCAATCACCACGCTTGCAAAATGCAGATTGGTGATCACAAACCCGAGCTATGTTCGAAAAATACGAAACATACTTTATCCGCTTGTGACCAGGGCTTTTGTAACGCAGTCGAAAAGTCAAGCAGTAAGTGCTAGAATGTACTTAGGTATATTTAAATCTCCTCGCGTTTAGTCCCGTTTATACGAAGTATACTTTATCCTCGACCGGAGAATGGAACCCGAGACATACTAAACTACTAGACCAACGGGGCGTTATTTTATACCTAGTCGTTTAAATTTACAAAGGAGAGTCCCTTGGATGCGAGCGGCACAGGACCGATCTGTGTAAAGAACTTTGGGGGAGGCCTGCGTCCAGCTGCGGACGTCTGTTGGCTGAAATGATGATGAAATTTACAAGGCAAAATGGGAGAGCAGTTTATCACTAAAGGTGATGTTCTTGAAGAGACAAGGGTGCGAGGGCGCGCGGGTGGTGAGCGGCTGGCGCGTGGCGAGCGCGATGGCCACGGTGTCGCGCACGTGCGCGCGCGGCACGTCGCCGCGCAGCGACAGCAGCCGCGCCAGCTGCTCCTCCGTCATGTCGGGGCACTTGCCCACCACGCCGTGCAGGTCCAGCGAGAGCATCTCGATGTCCTGGCACCGGAGCACCTGTGTGCCAATGCCGGTTTGTACCCAATCCATACTATAAATGGGAATGTGTGTCTGCCTGTATGTTTGTCTATCTTTCACGGCAAAACGGAGCGACGGATTGGCGTGATTTTTTAAGTGGAGACAGTTGAAGGGATGGGGAGTAACATAGCCTACTTTTTGCCCCTTTCTAACCCCCCATTTTAGAGTAGTGGGGGGCGCGAAGCCGCACCCGTTCATATGCTTATTCGATCTGCGGTACTTATCGGGGATTACTTACTAATTAAGTTTGTCTATTTTATTAAAAAATAACTAGCTGTATCCATATGTATGGTAAAAATAATACATTGAATCGAGAACTACTGCCAACGAACTAAGCTGCTTAAACAGTTTGGCAGAACTTAAATTGTGTTTTTTTTTTTGTGTTATGAAAATAAATAAAAATAAAGTTCTAAGGACAAACAAATATCACTTACCTCTGCCAGCATGCTGATAACTTCAAACGGCCAGTCTACATTCACACCTTCGGGCGCAATCTTTTTAAAAAAGGATCTTATTTGATTCGCCTCTTTGACTATCTTTGTGGCAGCTTGCTGAGCTTCTTCCACCGTCTTGAAGACTACTTTCTTAGACAACATCGCCGTTATATATTTCTTATATACCAGGTTTTGTGCTTCGTTAATGACATACTCAAAATTCTTGTCCCTTAAATGGTTATAATCTTGGAAGTAGTCATCAAGAGTGATGCATATTGTGTCTACTGGAATACTGGACGGGAGCCACTTCGACGTGAATAGCGCGTCGAAATGTACTTCCAAATCAAGGAATGCTTCTTCTAGCAGAAATTTTGCAGCTTCATCTCTCAAATTCTAGAAAAGGAAGATGCTATTTAACTTAAAGTGAATTACATTAGTTATTTTTTATGAGAAAAGGAGGCAAAAGAGCAAGCGGGTCACCTGATGGCAAATCTTCGCTGCCCATGGCTACATACACCAGAAAATTCATTAATTTCATCATAATAAAAGTGAACTTGCTGGCTTTCATCTCGTCGAATATATAATAATGTTACTATTTTTTACGACAGAATAGTCTACTATGATTACATCAATATCAAAATGACTTAGTTTCATATAAAGTAGTTATCCTTTTTATGGAGACCGTGAATAGTAATAAGAGGGCGTCGTGCCACCACGTCCGTCCATCTCATCAAAATTCCGTTCCGCTGTGTATATCGCGGGGATGAATATAAATTGCCAAAAATCCCCCAGCTTAATGTCGCTGCATGGATGCAGAATAATAAATAGTCACACACGAGTATTTCCATAAGAATATACCTATTCCATTGATTCCATTTTTTTAAGCGTTTATAAGATACATTCATACAGGGTGTATCTGTGAACATTTTCATCCCTTTAACCACGTGTTCTATCAACCATTCTGAACATTTGTTCATCAAGTTTTCCGAATTCTTCGAAAAATTTTTCGACTCCCCATGCAAAATGACCAAGTCACGTGACCGACTTTGTATGAAAAGTTGAAATATTTTTATGCGAATTTCGAAAAGTCATAGAACAAATGTTGTTCAGAATGGGTGGTAAAACACGTGGTTAAAGGGATGTAAATGTTCACAGATAGGTACACCCTGAATAGTTCACAGAAGACAAAGTGCGGCCACCTCCTCGTGAGGGTCCTTCCACCGCCGGGGGTTCGAACGAGTTATGTCGGTATAACTATTTCGAGTAACTTGTGTTTAATTTTTTTTTAATTTGAAAGTACAGGATCTTTGATATTTTTTCAATAAAAAAAATATTGAAAATTAATTTCTCGACTAATGCCGCGCAGTAGACATCTGCTCGCTGTTTTAACGACATACCTGGAAGGTGTTGAGCATCTTGTCGAACTTGGCCTCTGCGGGCGGGTCGTGGCGGCCGGGCGGCCAGTGCCGCGCCTGCGTCTGCTGCGCCAGCCGCGCCATCTGCTCGCTGTTGTTCACGATCGTGATCATGTGGTGCGTGAAGTACGCCACTCGTGATCGGTCCGCGAAGTGGCCATTCTAAATTGCAAAAAATATATATTAACAACCCTTTTAGCACAGTGGTTTGAGCGTTGGTTGAGCATCAGCGTTTGGGTTCGATTCTCGGACCAGTGCAACTTGGGTTCGAACCAGACCAACTGAATCATGATTATACATGTCAGAAACTACCAGAAACGTGCAGGTTTCCTCACGATGTTTTCCCTCACCACCGAGCTAATAGTAGAAATAAGCAGATAGGTTAGACGACGTATGGAAGGCGCGTTCTAATCCACTGAGCAGCCTCAATACAAAAGCCAATCGCTCTTTACAAAAATCACCCTCTCGCACATAAAATAGCATACCAATTACTCACCTTAAATTGTATAACGCCTTCTCTGTACATGTTTCCATACCGTGTAACTTGATCGATACTTAGAAGCAAAGCTTTGAAAGTTATTTCTTTGCTTATTGTCTCTGTGACCTGTAAAAATTATACGTTCAATGGGATAGTCGTCGTCATATTCTTTATTGCATCATGTGGTTACAATGGATCTTAAATAAAGAGGTTCGCAACATGAGCCCCCGTCGGCCGTCCGAGATATCGCTGGAAGGATGAGGTCGAAAAAGACTTGCGCGAGCTCTCGGCAGATGACCGGCAGGAGGTGGCACAGGATCGACCAAGATTGAGGCTCTTATTATCGGAGGCCAAGACTCACTATGGGTCGGTGCGCCAACCTAGTTAGTTCAACATGAGCCCCGTGACTGCAAAGATATCTTACTTAATCATTTACCTGCAAATTCTGGTCAATCATTTGGAAGATAATGACGGGCGCGTGCGTGTGGTAGGCGTTGGAGTGCGGCTCCACCTCGGGCGCGCGCTGCCCGCCCCACTCGGCCCGCTCCGACTCCAGAGTTTTCTCCATCCACTCCATGTAGTTTGATTCCATTTTCTTTAATTAATTATAAAATTAATAAATCCTCTAGGAGCCATAATTACTTTTGAAAACTTGACGTGTTCCTTCCATGGCCCACAATCAGGTATAAACTCAATAAATATATAATAATACTAGCGGCCGCCCGCGACTTCGTCCGCGTGGAAAAGTAAATTTTTACCCCCCTTTCAACCCCTTACCCCCCTTTTCGCAATTAAAAGTAGCCTATGTTCTTTCTCAGGGTTTCTCAGGATATATCAAATTTCATTTAAATCCGTTGAGTAGTTTTGGCGTGAAAGAGTAACAGACAGACAGACAGACAGAGTCACTTTCGCATTTTTATAATATTAGTATGGATATTCAAATTAAATAGTCTCATTAAATTAGATACAAAGAACGTTATGGCATATTGAGAAAAATAACATAGTATCAACTATGTAAACTGTTACCTGCAAATATTCATCCTGCAACTTCTGCATTGTTTCTTCACTGAGTAAAGGAGGAAGTTTTGACACATCTATACCAAGTTGCAAACTGCCCATCAGTTCATGACCTGGGTAGGTATTTAATATCCAAGAAAGCAGTGTCACATATTCATTACCTTCTATTCCAGTTTGGACTACATCTTGCAACTAAAAGTAGGTTAAGACATTAGCACATAAATAGTTTCTTAAATATGAATATCCATTGGAAGCTTTTATACTTACACTAGAAGATAAACATGTATGATACATGTTAACATATTTATTCACAATGTCGTAATGTGGAGGGAAGCAGGGAACACAAAGAGTTTTAACAACTCTTAGGTCTTCAAGTATAAGTTGCCTTGTCAACTCTAGATATCGGACCAGCCATAGCTTGTTGTCTTCACGCTCGTCAACACGAGTACCCTCAATGCGCTGAGCGACAGCACATTCCAATACTTCAAAGGCCTTGGTACGCCAGCACTTCGGACGCCCGGGCGGCATGAAGCCCGTTTGTGATTGTTGCTACAACATTTAAAATAACAGTATAATAAATCAGAGCAATAATTTCATTGAATACTTTATTTTTAAATTACATTTAATTTACACTCTAATCCAGGTATATGCTCCGACCAGTGCACATCCCGATGACGCAGTGGAAGACTTTTACGATCTCCTCAATAAAGCCTACGACGAACAGAGAGGCACGTGGACCATTGTGATGGGAGATTTTAACGCCAAGATTGGGGTCAAACAGGACCTGGACAACCCAAGGATTCTGGGCCCACATGGACTAGGAACTCGGAACGACAGAGGTACTCGTTTGCTGCAGTTCGCATTTGGCCAGGATCTTTGTGTGTCCAATTCCTACTTCCCCAAGAAACTACACCGCAGATGGACATGGTTTTCCCCAGATGGTGTTACGAAAAATGAAATCGACTATTGTCTTTCTTCTTCGAAGCAAATAGTGCAAAATATTGAAGTCCTTAATCATTTCAAATTTCAATCTGATCACAGACCGTTACGTGCAAAATTAAAATTCAATTTAAAAATTCACAGGCTTCAAACTATTAAAAGAACAATAAAATATTTAGATAAGTCAACTATCATTTCTAACTACGGCCAATTCATTGCAGAGTTGAGGAACAGTTTTAGTCTACTAAAAGAATCAGATATTCATTCAGAAGACACTAATTTACTATACAATAATCTAAAACAAAGTATAAAAACCGCAAGTAGTAAAATAAAATCACAGAAAAATAGGACACAAAAGCTTAGTACCACAACCAAAACGTTGATAGAAGAAAGACAGAAACTAACACCAAACAGTCTGGAGTACGCTCCAGGATAGCCGGCTTAAGGATAGAGCAGTGAAACGCGCTGTACGCAGTGACATCCGGCAGTATAACGTAAATTTGTTTAAAACAGCACTTTCCAATCAAATTTCGCTAAAAGTAGCAAAAGAAGGGGTAACGGCAGGAAAATCATCAATAACTGGACTAAGAGATTCAAAGGAGTGAAACACGGTGAGAGAGACAAAATAATGCAGATTTGCACAGACTTCTACACCTCCCTATATGCCAGCGATGATGTTCCTCAGCCTAACACAGAGAACTCAAATGATGGAAACATAGACGCAATAACTGTCTCCGAGGTGCGCCAGGCGTTGAAGACCATGAAATACAGGAGAAGCCCGGGTGATGACGGCATTACATCAGAAGCGCTGAAGATAGGAGAACCGGTGCTGTTGCCTCACATCACTCATCTATTTAACTGTATTCTAAAGTCGGGTTCATTGCCCAAAGGCTTCTGTCACTCTAATATAATCTTACTATACAAAAAGGGTGAAAAAACAGACATACAGAACTACCGACCAATAAGTTTAGTGTCCCATGTTTATAAAGCTTTTATAAACATAATACATAATAGAATTGCACATCAGTTAGATGCCCATCAGCCCCCTGAACAAGCCGGCTTCCGTAGAGGCCTCTCAACCACGGATCACTTGCACACCATAAACCAGATAATTGAAAAGTATGCAGAATACAAAACACCCTTATATCTGGCATTTGTGGATTATTCAAAGGCTTTTGATAGCTTAAAGCACGCATCCATTTTTAAATCATTACAGGATCAGGGCGTAGATTCCACTTACATAGAAATACTACGCAAAATTTAAAAAAATCGTGTTCATTAATCATCATCTGCCATTTTAAGTGTCACTTCAATCACTACGAGGAGAGTGCAGAAAAGCCTACGACTAAGTCTGCAGCATGAAACAATAGCGATGACCTTGAGTGCGCAGAAACCAATTTTAGTAGAAATTCATCTGTTCTACAAGTGCGCAAACTAACGGTCATCGCTATTGTTAGATGCCGCGGACTATACAATAAGACGTACGTGTTTTTCTTAAGTTAGTTTGTTGTTTTGTTGTTGAGTGTCGTTTATTGTTTTGTTTGTAATGCCAAATAAAGTCTAAAAGTGTTCTTTCGACAATCTCTAAAAAACCTTAGTTGTTGAAAGTTACTTTGATTAAAATTGGTTACAAATCGATAATCGATGCCGCTGAATATCGATTTCTAAGAGTACTTCCTTAGTACTGAACTTTTGACATCTTTCCAAAGGGACATCATAATTGAAATAGACTATAAGGTTATACAATAAAATTTATTTTAATTGTTTTTTGAAGTATTCTCATTGACAGTTGATGCACTTTTGAATTCGTTAGAAACAATTTTTGAAGCAGTTATTCCAGTCTGAAGTGGACATAGTCAAAATGGCCGATTTGTAGGCTTCGACTGCCTCTTCTGGGCATGAAAACCGTTGACCACAAAGCAAATCTATAGTTCTTAGGAGCGTGAGGTAATCATTGGGGTTTATGTCAGGGCTATATGGAGTATGGTCCATAAACCCCACGTTTTTTTCATTTAAAAACGCGATCGTTTGCCGAACCGTGTTGGAGCTCGCATTATCGTGGTGAAGTATGATGCGACGATCGGGATTACGTTGCCGAAGTTTGCTTATGATTTCCGGCAAACAAACGTTGTTGTGTACACAATCAGCAGTAACAGTTCTTTATTCGCGTGCCCCAAAAGGAATCGTAGCAACGTGTCCGGTTTTTGACACAACGAAGCAACCATTTTTCAGACCACGCTACGAGAGGCGCGAACTTTGTTTTTTTCTAGGATTGGCTTCTTCCCTTCGTAGACCCATACAGCCGATTGTTGCTTTTTTCCCGGCTCAAATGAATAGATCCACGATTCTCCACTTGAGACAATATTGTATACAACATTTCTGAGCTTCCTCCATCAAACCGTTGCATGAGCAGAGCCGGCACCAATTAACCGAGCCAACTTTTGTTCTTCGGTCTCAATGATGGGGCACCCGGTGCAAATCTAACTTCCTGACACCTAGTTCTTGATGCAAAATTATTTGAATGGCTGTCATACCAATGCCAAGGGAAGCTTGTATCTGCTCGTATGTCACATGTCTATCTTCTTGTTATAATTTGCGTACAGCATCGATGTTTTCTTGTGTTACCGCTGTTTTTGGTCGGCCACTAGAAAGAGCTGTGGTAAGCGATAGACGTCCTCGATGAAACTCAGAATACCAGCGATATATAGTCGTTTTATTAGATGCTTCAAGTTCAAAAACAAAAACAAGCTCGGTAAGACATTGTTTTTGAGATAAACCCCGACGAAAGTTATAAAAAATTATCGTACGGAAATTTTCCCGCGTAAGCTCCATTTTCTTACTGACTTCTAAATTTGAAATGGCTGGCTACCACACTTGTTTTTAATTTATTCTTTTTTCAAAAATGGAATTAAGTTTTAAAAAACCCTTAATTTTAAATATCAAAATGATTTTAAGTCAAAGTTAGTTAGAAGTATTCCATTCCCGATCTTTTCGGTGTGGCCCTCGTATCTTACTTAATCATTTACCTGCAAATTCTGGTCAATCATTTGGAAGATAATGACGGGCGCGTGCGTGTGGTAGGCGTTGGAGTGCGGCTCCACCTCGGGCGCGCGCTGCCCGCCCCACTCGGCCCGCTCCGACTCCAGAGTTTTCTCCATCCACTCCATGTAGTTTGATTCCATTTTCTTTAATTAATTATAAAATTAATAAACTTCGGTTCGCTGACGACATAGTCTTATTTGCCTCCTCTGCCAAACAGTTGGAAGATATGCTCCAGGGACTGTGTAGAGAAAGTCTGACGGTTGGACTTAAGATGAATATGGAGAAGACCAAGTTAATGACCAATAGTGTCAAGCGCAAAATATGTGTGAACGATGTGGAGGTTGGGTATGTACATGAGTATATATATTTGGGACAAATAGTATCCTTCCAGGACCGTCAAGATAAAGAAGTAGCAAGACGCACCGAAAACTCCTGGAAGAGCTATTGGTCCCTAAAACATCTCATGAAGAGCGACGTTCCCATTTCTCTTAAACGCAAGGTCATGGACATGTGCATCCTCCCCATCCTCACATACGGCGCCCAAACTTGGTCTCTCACCAATCATCAAGGTCCACTCTAGAGGTTTGTCAGAGAGCTATGGAGCGCAGTATGTTAGGAGTCAAATTATCAGACCGAATCAGAAACACTACTCTGCGCTCCAGAACGCTCATAACCGATGTTTCTAAAAAGGCCGCTCTGCTTAAATGGGATTGGGCCGGTCACGTCAGTCGCATGCCAGACGAGCTTTGGGCCAAAATAGCCACAAAGTGGATGCCCCAAAATGTGAAACGTCCTCGCGGCAGACCGAGGCGACGATGGCGTGACGAGCTAGACGCTTTTCAAAAAGACTGGTCTACCGTAGCCCAGGACCGGAGTAGATGGAGAAAGGGTAGGGAGGCCTTTGCCCTGCAGTGGGACATTACGGGCTCATAATAATAATACATTTAATTTATTAATCACATACCTGTAAGGCCATCTGATCTCTCTTTTCTTCCCTTTCTATAATTCTCAAGGCAGTAACAATAACTGTCGGCTCTTTACGAACAGTGTTCAGAGTCCTTGCTAATATTAACTTAATTTGTTTTTCAAGCAAATTAGAAACCATCTCAACGTCTTCAAAATATGCTTTTAGCATAATCTTGTCATGGGATGATTGGTTTGGGAGCCTATGTAACTCGTATAGTAAATCATCTCTAGAATTTTCCAAATCATTTAGGCACTAAAATACAACATGAACTGAATTAATTTTATAATATAACCATCAGATTATAAATGTTCCTCTAGCTACTGGCCTACCTCAATATAGAAGGTGAATTAGCCCACATACAATTTGTTATCATTATGTTTTGTATGATACAAAACATATTTAGTAGTATACATTTGAAACATCCCTCTATGTCAATTTTAATTTTATCATGTTTAATTACCTGATGTGCATGTAACAACTTCCCTTCACCGATCCATTGCTTTGTCTTAGCTACACTTTCAGGCACTGTGAAAATATGCTTTAAGCTATCCATAGCTGTGACATACTGTGAATGTCGCGAGTCCTCCTCTCGCACTGCCTGCAGAGATGCCACAAGAGGTGGAACTCCTTTCAAAAGCTCTTCCAATTCATCCATCCTGTTTTAACAGCAAACATATATACAACAAGTTATATTAGTGCTTAAGCTACTTTGTATGGAGTCAGATCAATGTATGAGGTGTTGTGGGATTTTTTTTTTAAATTAACCCGGTGTGAGTGAGGTGGAGTATATGTCATACCCGCTAAGTTTTAAAATGCAAATTATTTATGGTTATTGGAACGAGTCCCACCTTTGCATTAGATGGAGGTGAAGATGCAGGGGATGAGGTGCAGCATCGGGTTTAGTGTTGCACCGGCGGCCACTGGACATGCACTTACGTAAATGGTGCAGGGGTATAATAACATCAAAGCTTCGTATCACATACCCACCTCGTAGTTGGTATAACAATTTGTCACCTCTTTCTCTCCAGGTTAAATGTCTAATACAGACATATGTTTCATACTTAACATTTTGTTTTATCTTAAATTATTACTTACTTTAAACTAATTTGCTGCACATCATCCAGACATTCTTGTAACTGTTTTAGTCCGACACTGACACCATCCAATTTGCCTTGAACAGCTGATTTCAATTGGGCCTCAATAGAAGCTTTCTTGTGAGTTATTCTTTTTTTATAGTGTTCCACCTTAAATTATTAAAAAAATATTTACTTAGAAAAACATAAATGTAAGAAGAAATATATCACAGAATTAAATCAGTGAATGAGGGCATAAAATCAGGGTGTAGAGTTGCAGATCAGGACAAATAAAAAAAGTAGACAAGTAGTTTTCAAATCATGAAGAAGTGATGAGTAAAAATTACATTTATAATGTTTTTACACAAGAGCTTTTTTTTGTATAATTGGGACATTTATCGTCCTCAAGTATGAATCAGGACGACCTGCAAAATCGGGACACCTAGCAACACTAGTTCTAGTTATAGTGAATTAGGGAAAGTACTTCATATAAATGAATCCACTAACAAGAGTTCCATGCAATATAGTCTAACCTACTCATCATAAAAATTAAAATACATATAAATAGAGATACATACTTTCTCTAGTTGGCCTGGTCTCTGCATCATGTTCATAACCATCTTTTCTGCTGCTGCTTTAGCATCTTCTTCTATTTCATCCATGGTACTCATATTCAAGAGATTATCTAGGTTTCCGAAGTATTCTTAAACGATATATAAAATCATTACATAGAATAGAAACTTTGGGGGAGGTAAAGCGTAAAATGTAAGACAGAATTGAAAAAAAACTGATAAAAACCTACGTAGCTCCTATTATTTGTTTATCAGACTGTTTTCGATTTTGTACATTAGAGTACCTACTTACATTTAATTTAATTGTATCAAAAATATTTCTTACAAACAAACATCAATGATTTTAATTAATCAAGTATATTTTAATAATACAGAATTACAGACCAAGCTGACCAAGTTTTTAGACATATTTTAAATGTCAAATGTCTGTCAGTTATCAGTCGTGTCAATGTCAGTCATAACTTTTTTCTTAGTTTTTTTTTTCCTATTATGGAAAAGCAACGGACACAACACCTTAACAGTCCAGTCATCGGCGGTCGTCGGTAATCATCGGTAATAA
Source organism: Cnaphalocrocis medinalis (assembly GCA_014851415.1). NCBI lineage: Eukaryota > Metazoa > Arthropoda > Insecta > Lepidoptera > Crambidae > Cnaphalocrocis > Cnaphalocrocis medinalis. The sequence continues at coordinate 10,720,422 of CM026282.1, forward strand.
TAATAATAATAAGTGCGTAGGGATGTGACGACCCCATCGCCCGCTGGTGAGAGTTGGTGATCTTCGCTAACGAAGAACAACAACTCTCATCAGTGCAATCAGTCTCCGCAGGGGCAGCTTGTGTCGAGTGTGTGGCGACACCACGGACCCTGATACTCCGGAGGGTCCGTATTGCTCCTTTGACCCTCGCCTCCTTGCTTGCCTTAACCAGCCGGCCGGAGTGGAGTTGCAAGAGCAGAACCTATGCTCCAGGTTGGAAGTGTAAAATGTCATAACGCCGGGGGCCTGCTGACCGGTGCTTAGCACGTATAGGGCAGCGGCGTAGCGTGGGTGTCGGCCGCCCGGGGCGGAAGACAATTTTGCCGCCCTCTTATTTAGACATTTCAATTTAATGTATACTATACATTACATAACATACATTTAAATAGAAAAGTCTAAGTTTTACAATCAACAACAATTTTACAAGTTTCGCCGAGTGAGTGAGGGTACCGGAGGCCCACCCGGGGAGGGGAAGGGGATTAAAGGTTGGCAGCGCACGTGTAACTCCACTGGTGTTGCAAGTGTCCATGAGCGGCGGCAATTGCTTACCATCAGGTGATCCGCCTGCTCGTTTGCTACGTATCACATAAAAAAAAAATAAAAAAATCATCTTTATTATACATTGATACATTTTTATAACAGGTACACTCAAGAACGCGTCAACCTATACACTTTGGACTTTGCACCATTCTTATTAATAAACGCATAAGATCGAAACTTGAACTGCGAGTGTATAGCTTGATGTGAGCTCGACTATACAATACCTATCACCGCAGATTAGGTACAGCTGTCGATCGTCAGATTGACAAAATTAAATAATTGGAGAGTTGAATATAAAACGCAAATATTTTTTTAATAAAAACTAGAACTATACTATTATAATAAAAGACTTTGCTCTTAAAAAAAGTAGACGTCAAAGTAAATTTATACGTCTACTTTTTTTAAGAGCAAAGTCTTTAATTGCACCGTCAATGTCTATAGCATCACACATTTCTTGCTCAATAGACAAGATAGCCAAATTAGTTAGTCTTAAAGTACTCATGGTTGATCTTAAATAATTTTTAATCAACTTCAATATTTTTATTATTTTTTGTGAAATTTTGCCGCCCCCTAAAATGTGCCGCCCGGGGCGGGCCGCCCCTGCCGCCCCCACTACGCTACGCCACTGGTATAGGGATCTGGCGCCCCGCAGTCTCACCTCTCGACAACCTTTGTCGCTCACGCCAATGTTGCCCGCCTCGCTGCCAACTGGCAGCTTTGATAGGGGGCCCATTTAGTGTGCGGCAAGTCACCGCCTGCTATGATTATCATAGATGAGACTTTTGATATGGCAGGCGTCCCGTTGTCTCATCAATATCCCAGCAACCAGTCCAGTAATACCCCCTCCATAGTCCCGGTTTAGTTCCCATCTTATCTGCAATAGTTCTTGCACGTAGCGGGTGCTGTCTTTGGTTGTATCTCTTCAATGGTACAAGCAAAGACAGTACCCGCTAGGTGTACACATCCCCACTTTCATTAATGTGTCTCAAAGGGGCCTCTACGTGTTGGATCTGTATCCCCACGCACGCCTTCCAAAAGGACCGGCCTCCGTGCCGTGATTTTCCAATAGGAGAGATACATAATAATAATAATAATCTCTTTATTTCGAATCAATATCCATAGCACATACACAAAGAATAACAACTATCATAGTACAAAAATTGAAATATAGACAAAACAGAACATTTAAAAAAGGGTTAAATTAGGCCCATTATAATTATACATTATATTATATTATACTACCCGTGCGGATAAGCGCGTGGATTAGAAATGGCGGCGCAACTATTCACCTCTCGCTCGCACACTATTTGCGTCTATACTCGCACACGTGGGTACAGACTGACAAAAAAAAATCTGCGTTTTAATAAAAATTGTGAGCTAGCTTTTCCGTGGTTTTGAACCTTTCGTTAGTCTTGTCATATTTTGACGTTATTCCTCATTACTATAGGCTATGTATGATACACGGGCGAAGCCGGGGCGGACCGCTAATAAATGTATATATTTGTGAGAGCAAATCTATACTAATATAATAAAGCTGAAGAGTTTGTTTGTTTGTTTGTTTGTTTGTTTGAACGCGCTAATCTCCGAAACTACTGGTGCGATTTGAATAATTCTTTTTTTGTTGGATAGTCCATTTATCGAGGAAGGCTATAGGCTATATTAAGGGGGTTGTAAGGGGTTAAAAGGGGGGTAAAAAGTTACTTTTCCACGCGGACGAAGTCGCGGGCGGCCGCTAGTTCGTTTATAAATGCGATAATTATAAATTATTTAATTATTTGTTTATAAGCGATTTCTTTTTAGGAAAAAAGAATTTATCGCAATATGACTTATTTTCATAGACTTACGTAAAAAATACTACTTACAAAATAATAAAAACTATAAAAGATACATATTTATATATTATTTGAATTAATAAAATAACAAAACATTTTCAATGCTAACGATATTTTCTACGATTTTTCAGATTTAATTATAATTTTACGTACTTAGTATGCTGACGGTACCGACTCGTCGGTCCGCCATTTCTAATCCCAGCGTTTATCCGCACGGGTAGTACTACTATTAGGCCTATTACGTAATACTCACCGCGTATTAACCGTATAACATGGACAGCATACTTGAACCGTAGTCCCTCACTAGTGCTGTCAATCTGACATTCATTCACAATCACATGTGTCAAATCGGGCACCTACTCAGCGTCACTGTCAGCCAAGCCAAAGTAATTTGTTATCTCCAATTTTATTGTTTAGAAAGAAATTGGAAAGAAACCTACTGAACTGTGCAAACAAATTAAATTTTTATGATAGTTGATAAAGATATTTAAATTAAAATGAATATGAATATGCAGCAACGCGAAGAAAAACAATTAGAAGCAACGATACAAGCTGTACTAAATAGAGTAAATGATTTAAAAGGGGCTATACAAGCTCTTATTACGAAATTAGAAACCGAATACGAGACAATCAACTGGCCGACTTTTTTAGATAATTACGCTATATTATCTGGGCATGTAAGTGTACATTAAGATGGTTTGTTTTTTAAGAAAATGCCTGTCTGTTCCATTAACTACCTATTCATCCATAATGTTTCAGCTTACTGGATTAAGTAAAATTTTACAAGCAGAAATAGCTTCATCACTTCGATCTCGTATTGTTCTACCACTTCAACTTGGCTGTGAACGTGATGAAGCACTGGCCCGTCTCACCGAAGGCCGAGTGCCAGCTTGTACTCATGATTTAGTACCTGATCTTCTGCGTACGAAACCAGAACCTCAAGCTGAACAAAGACTGCAACAATTTAATCACAAAGCTAGTACATTAAGCTATGACACTGCCCAGGTACCTATAATCATCTCTTTGTTTCATAATATATTGTTTTTACCTGTTTCTTATAAGATTTGAATAATATGTTTTTAATTAAATGACTACATTTTACAGAAACAAGTTGCACAATTTGCTAAAGTAGTCAGCCATGTTTGGGAAATCATATCTAAAGGTCGTGAAGATTGGGAAGGAGAATCTATGAGATCTGCAGGTATTTAAATGGTTTAATTATGAAAGCATTCAAAAATAAATCAGTTATTTAAATAAATGTTTTAATTTATTAATATTTTAAATTATTTTCACAGGAATGCAGCCAACACATATTCTAGCTGATACCCATGCTCTTGTAACAGCAGTTGGAACTGGTAAGGGCTTAAGACCGGGTATGCCTTCAATACCTGCTGGTGTAGGAGCACCTGGCATGGGACCGTCGCGAGGCCCCGCTCCCCAGCTTGGTCCTGCTGCACCTACTTTGCCAAAAGCACCATCATCTATCAAGACAAATATCAAATCAGCCAATCAAATACATCCATACCAACGCTAACATACCAATACACCAAATTAATTATGTATTTTAACTAATATTTTCAATAACATATAATCAATATACTTACAGTACCTAGAGTCTAACAGGAATTTTATTTTTACCTTAAGAAGTTAAGAAATTATTTATTAAGCTCCAAACATAACTATTACAAAATAAAAAATAGAGAATAAATAGATGGGCACATAAGAGCACGTAATTTCGCTTATAGGCAACGTAGTGATTACTTGCTCAGTGATAGGCAAGGGCTCCCTGCTCTATCCATCTACCCCGGTCTTGACCTGCCATAGACAAGTCTTTTATATCGACGAAACTAATAGCGCTGCCAAAGCCAAATTTACACTGATTGTGGTAGAGTATCATAATGTCGCGTCGCTACAATCAGTGTAAATAGATTGGCGGCGCTAGTTTCGTCATTGTAGCTGATGAACCGTCCGCCTCGTCAGCAACGAAGCCAGAGAAAGCGGATCTCGCTCCGTTTTCCGCTCTGCAGCCTCTTTCTGCAACATCACCTCCTCACAGAAGGAGGATGCTGCCACCCAGGGATTACAATGTGTTAGTGAGGAAATTCGAACCCACGATCCTTGCGTCTAAATTAAAGACAAAAAAAAACAGAACACTAAAAAATCATAGTTTACGTACATAGTCACTTTTAATATAGAGTTCGAGTCTTTATAAAGTGCACATATTTACATAATTCACGGACATAATTATTAATTTTATTGGCGGAAAAAATAGTAAAAAAATTTAAGCTAGCTTTACAGACAAAGTAATCAATTGAAAAGTAGCCACATCCAGTAGTCCGATTGGTAATAATAAGACTACGCAGTAAGACTACAGGGGATAGGGGTTTTAAGTATTACTCTGGCTGGGTGAATTGAGTTTAATGCACCCAGGTGTTTAAAGTTTACTAAAAGCTTCTTCAATTCACCTGGGTGGTGAATTAAGTTTACTGCAGGAGTGAATTTAATGCACCCAGGTGTTTAAAGTTTACTAAAAGTTTCTTTAATTCACCTAGGTGAATTAAGTTTATTACGGGACTTTTCTCTAGGGCAAATGTCACCTGGACTGATTGTGCAGCACTATAGCCTTGATTTTCCATTTTGAAGCCAATCGAGTACCAATAACACGGAACACCATTTAATTTTTATTTCGACGTAAAATAAAATTTACAATGAACACACTGTAAATCGCTTCAAATTACGCTCAAATTTGAAAAATCCAGCTGTGCATCATGCTCGATGTTGAACCTATGGAACGCCCATTCAGAAGACGCGCTCTCTTATAACTTAGCTACTATCGCTTCCGGTACCGCGAGGGATTGCAAATAAAAGAAATATCAATGTTTAATACTTTAATATATCTATTAGTGAAGGTTTAAAATGCAAGAATATTAATAAAATAAGTGTGTTAATATAAAGCAAACAATACCTTCAAGTTATTCTACATAACTGGATTGTGACAATGATAAATACACAAACCTTAACACAAATTAAACATAGGTACATCATTCATTTGTTTATTAATATAATATAGATGTGAAGATAGCATTGAATTTCTATTTCGCTCTGGAAATTAGATTTTACAATCGCGGCTAGACCAACGTGGTCATTGGTTACACAAGCAACTTCACAGAGGGAACTAGTTTAAAACGACATTGCAATAAGACCAAGCTACCCGACCTTACAGTCAGCGATCAGCTTTGCTTACTTACACAGTACATACTTGTACTGTGTAACTGTGAAGAAGTCGTAATTATCAGCAGGGTTAGTTGAGTGTATTTACCTGTAACAAACATAAAAATACTATGTAATGTGTCAGATTTAATTGTTACTTTATTAGAAAGAGAAAAGAATTGATACTATTGATTCACTAGAAATGGGGCTAGCATGTGCTGTTCGGGACTGAAAAGGGGAGGATGGGATTACTTACTTACTCCGATGGCTCAGTGACCCAAAGTGTGACTTGACCTCCGATACTAGACTCCGCCACTGGTCCCGGTCATTCGCGTAGCTTTCGGAGGAGGGGAGGATGGGACTAGTTGAAATAATTCATCAGAGCGTTCCCCGTTATAGAGGCGGAAGATAATACTAATTTAAGACTTACTATGTCATCAATCTTGAGTATAGCGCGGACAGTCTCAGTGGAGAGAGCGAGGGCGGAGGCGGTGACGTGCAGCGGCTGCAGCACGTGCTCGTGGCGCATGTCGGTGACGCGGCCGCGCCGCACGTTGACGCCGGCGCCCGACCACGCGCCGCTCTCCGCGCCCGCCGCGTGCGCCGCGCGCAGCTCCGTCACCGTCTCGATGGGATTCAGTCCTGAACACATCAGTTCAAATTAATAACTATGACATGACACAAAAGTAATTTCAGTAATTTTTAGGTGTATTTACCAGAAAAGTAGCATATTGAAAACACAGCTTGAGAGTCCTCCGGTGGCTTGTCATATCGAGAAACAGGACAATTTTCGTAAAACGGGACAGTTTTGCGTCCCGGCTTTGTTTCGGGATAACGGGACCGGTTTTTTTTTTATAATATAGGAAGGCAAACGAGCAAGCGGGTCACCTGATGGTAAGTGAACGCCGCCGCCCATGGATATCGGCTACACCAGAAGGCGTGCGGATGCGTTGCAGGTGACCGAAAACGGGAACGGTCCCGTTTAAAACGGGAATATGGAGTTTAGCCATTACTACGTATTGCCATCATGCCTTATACGGGTGTCGTATCGTAAAGGATATACACACTACGGTAGACCCGCCATCGTGGAAGCTTTCGATATATTTTTTTATTATATGATGGATCACCTGATGGTAAGCGAATTCCGCGGCTCATAGACCCGCAACCAGTGGAGTCACAAGGTGCCCCGAATCACAATCCCAGGCGTCTGCTTCGACCCGGTCTTGTGAGTGCTATGGTACTCACTCCGGTTCTCAGGGAATCGCCGTGGTAGCACCCAGGTCTGAGCTGGTACAATTCATGGCAAAGCGTGGCTCTACCACAAATAAAATGCAGGTGAAATCCACTCACCGGCGTTCTCGGCCAGCGTCGAGGGCACCACCTCGAGCGCGTCGGCGTAGGCGCGCAGGCAGTAGTGGTCGGCGCCGGGCGCGGCGATGGCGGCGCGGGCGAGCGCGGCGGCCGCGGCGGCCTCGGGCGCGCCGCCGCCCGGCAGCAGCGCGGGCCGGCGCGCCACGCAGCGCACCGCGCACAGCGCGTCGTGCAGCGAGCGCGCCGCCTCCGCCACCACCGCGCCGCTGGACCCGCGCACCGCCACGCACACCGTGCGCCCGCCCGTCGAGCATCCTGTCATCTAAGGGAGAGCCTCCATCATTTATTTATTCAAGGAAAACAAAACACATTTCATTCATGGATTATAACAAACATAGTTATTAATATAATAGATTTGTACTGGAAAGTAATCCTAAATATGTTTTCACGGCATTTCCAAAACATAAGTGCGTTACGCTGCGTTGCGTTGCGTCGTCGATTACACATGTAAAAAAATTATGCGAAATTGCACAAATGAAATAAGTTTTTAAACTTTCGCGTTGCACTTAATAAAAACGGAACCAAACTTATATTTAAATATCCTCGCGTTTAGTCCTGAATATTATTATGTAATTATTTATAAATGAAGCCTTAGATTTACTATGAGGCTAAATTAAAAGTTTTTGCTGTGTGGTATCGCATTACCGCTAAATATTAAATCGAAAACGAAAGAAATTTACGACTCTGCGACGATGCAACGCACTAGAGGAGCCTCGCTCTAAAAGGCAGAATAGTCAGATTAAACTGTTCCAACTAATAAACAACCAAACTACTTTTTGTCATTGAGAAACAAGCATTTTGGGAGTAATAAGTATAAAATAATACACAAGGATTGAAATGGCAATGTGGATTTTTTTTACCTTGATGTACTTTCCACCAGGTTCATTAATTTCTTCAACCAGATCCACATTTACTAGGTTTTCAGCCGTGAAATGATCAAGTGATGCAATTGGGCGACAGCCGAGGGTCTTGCAGACGAACTCAATATCTTCTCGTTCAATGTCTTTGATAACCATGGTCTTAATTTTGTCAAGAAAATGTATAGCCAAATCACTAAGTGCATCCCTATAAGAAAAAAAAGCATACTACACATATTTATAATTTATATTTTAGCAATTGAAGTAAAAATTACTAAAATAAATTGAAATTAAGTAAAGAACAAGGTTCTAGCTTCTTCTAAATTTGGTTAAGGAACAATAGTTTGCTCGAAACTAATAATATTGTTGTACTTGATATAAATAATTCATTAAAATCGACACCCAGCGCCATTTATTGTTTAGGTTTGACCAGTTCCGAATAGTTGACCAATGTACTTTGCCGGAGGGGAAACGCCCGGTATGGCATCTCCAGTGGCTATATACTCAAAGATTGAATCATGACGTCGAGGGCTAATTTGTCACGTGACTTGCTGTTTTGGCGGGAAATTTGAATCGTATTATTTAAAATGGCTGTTTTTGTTATAAATTAACTTTAAAATGAAATAGACAATTATCAAACGTATCTTTAGTGTCCTAAGAATACAATAAAATACTTTTTTAAAAATTGTCAAATACCCAATTAATTAATTATATTTTTTTATTAAATGATGGATCCCCTGATGGTAAGCGAATTTCGCGGCTCATAGGCCCGCAACCAGTGGAGTCACAAGTGCCCCCGATCACAATCCCAGGCGCTGCTCGACGCCGGTCTTGTGAGGCTATGGTATCACTCCGGTCTCGGGAAGCCGTGGTATCACCCGGTCGAGCTGGCTCATTCATGGCAAAGCGTGGCTCTACCACAAATAAAATGCAGGTGAAATCCACTCACCGGCGTTCTCGGCCAGCGTCGAGGGCACCACCTCGAGCGCGTCGGCGTAGGCGCGCAGGCAGTAGTGGTCGGCGCCGGGCGCGGCGATGGCGGCGCGGGCGAGCGCGGCGGCCGCGGCGGCCTCGGGCGCGCCCGCCGCCCGGCAGCAGCGCGGGCCGGCGCGCCACGCAGCGCACCGCGCACAGCGCGTCGTGCAGCGAGCGCGCCGCCCTCCGCCACCACCGCGCCGCTGGACCCGCGCACCGCCACGCACACCGTGCGCCCGCCCGTCGAGCATCCTGTCATCTAAGGGAGAGCCTCCATCATTTATTTATTCAAGGAAAACAAAACACATTTCATTCATGGATTATAACAAACATAGTTATTAATATAATCGATTTGTACTGGAAAGTAATCCTAAATATGTTTTCAGGGCATTTACAAAACATCAGTGCGTTACGCTGCGTTGGCGTCGTCGATTACACATCTAAAAAATTTATGCAAAATTGTACAAATGAAGTTGCACTTTATAAAAACAGAACCAAACTTATATTTAAATATCCTCGCGTTTAGTCCTGAATATTATTATCTAATTATTTATAAATGAAGCCTTAGATTTACTATGAGGCTAAATTAAGAGTTTTTGCTGTGTTGTGTCGCATTACCGCTAAATATTAAATCGAAAACGAAAGAAATTTACGACTTTGCGACGATGAAAAGCACTAGAGGAGCCTCGCTCTAAAAGGCAGAATAGTCAGATTAAGCTGTTCCAACTAATAAATAACCAACCTACTTTTTGTCATTGAGAAACATGCATTTTGGGAGTAATAAGTATAAAATAATACACAAGGATTGAAATGGCAATGTCGATTTTTTTTACCTTGATGTACTTTCCACCAGGTTCATTAATTTCTTCAACCAGATCCACATTTACTAGGTTTTCAGCCGTGAAATGATCAAGTGATGCAATTGGGCGACAGCCGAGGGTCTTGCAGACGAACTCAATATCTTCTCGTTCAATGTCTTTGATAACCATGGTCTTAATTTTGTCAAGAAAATGTATAGCCAAATCACTAAGTGCATCCCTATAAGAAAAAAAAGCATTACTACACATATTTATAAATTTATATTTTAGCAATTGAAGTAAAAATTACTAAAATAAATTGAAATTAAGTAAAGAACAAGGTTCTAGCTTCTTCTAAATTTGGTTAAGGAACAATAGTTTGCTCGAAACTAATAATATTGTTGTACTTGATATAAATAATTCATTAAAATCGACACCCAGCGCCATTTATTGTTCAGGTTTGAGCAATCCCGAAACGAAGTGAGAGCGGGAGTCGCGGGCGACAAGTTTGTAATAAAGTGAAGTGGTACCTTAAAATTGATTTTTGAACCAGCAAAACGTTGCAACCAGCTTTTTTAATTTGTTTTACAATGTTCAAGATGTACTGACGTTCTTCCTTTAAGACTCGATCCATAGCAGCATAGTCCGACACAATAACATTGTGGTCCATCTAAAAATTTAAATATCATACATACATTCCATAACTTATAATTATCCATATCCCAACCCACTTGTTATATTTATTTATTAATTTCTTTGACATTAGTTTTTTCAGTAGGTAGGTATTTTAATCTTGAGATTCTCGTGAAAGGTTCTCAAAAACCCTCTGTAGGACTGGTAAAACTTTGACGATATTGGTTGTTTGTAATATCTTACAATATGCATGAATGAATGTTTCAAAGATGTATGGAAGATGAAATACATCTTTCCATCTCAATCTCAAGTCAGTATGCGAATGCGCTTTCGCAGTGTATGATAAGAGAATTTTTTTTTTTGCCAGTCTTTCGAGGGTTGACGCGCTTCTGAGCTCGTATCGTAAAAAGATAACCGATGCTATGGAAACGTCATGGCAATATTTGCGGAAAATACGCTTATCTAAAACCACTCTTTCACGCAATAACTACTGAATGGATTTTGAAAATACTTAATAATGTAACTTACATTTAAGAATAACACATAGGCCACAATTCACAAAGATATACCATCTAGATATATTATCCAAAAAAAAAAACAATAATTCTATTAACATGCGGGTGAAACCGCAGAGCGCAACTAGTATAATAATTTTGTCATAATAAATCAAAATGAATCCAACCCCCTTGTTGGATCAGTAACCCCCTCTAGTCTCTATATGTAAATCATCTTGTAACTAATATTAAAAAATTATGAAAAAACTCATACATCAGTTTTGGGCGGCGAAATACAAAACTGTATCAATCCAACTTTGGCCTTTTCAATGCGGTGTGGTCCATTCACATTAGCCGCACGATGAGGGATTACCAGGCCTTGGATCAATTCGGTATCCTCAACTGTTCCACCAATACGTTCAATAACTTTTACATCACGAAGATCAACACGAGCTCCCACTCCATTAGGTATAGGCTCCATAACTGTAATAATAAAAAAAATTCCACTTATACATGTAACAAAAAATAACATTAATGAAAGAAGACTAGTTAAAATACTTACCAGCACGTATGGCTTGAACTGCAATAGGAGCCAATATTGTTGAATGTTGCGATACTACTTTGGAATTGAGGGAAGTTGCAGCAGCTTTTAGTAGAGCATCTTCATTAGATAAGTCCACAGGTGTGGACATCCCTTCCACAACCTAAATAAATAAAATAAATTATTATTTACAACCTGTTGTGAAAATTATTATTTTTTATTTTATGAATAAAGACTACACCTGGCTATGGTGAAAAATATTGGATATGGATATGATTTAAGTTCTCACCAATTTAATTAGTTTCAGCTGTGGTTTCAGAATGTAGAAGTAGTTTTGGTGATAAAATAATTAATAACAAGGAGTTGCAGTCAGGGATCAGTAAATCAATTTATTTGGTGACAGATCTACCATTCTGAGCACAAAACTACTGTTCATACTAAATGTTATAAATGTCAAAGTAACTCTTTCTGTCTGTCCGGCTTTCATGTACTCGATGCTATTAATAACTAAATGGCATGATCTACCAGTCAACCTTTGCTTATAGATGGTTTACTGTATTTTATAAGCAAATAATAAAAATTAGACATAATTGGATACTATGTATGACCTAACAATAAAACTAATTTAAGTTTAAATTCAATACACAAGTGCAGTGATATACATGCTTCGGCATTTTGCTGCTAGTGTATCAACAAATAATAATAATAATTACCTGTAGAGCTGATTGAAGAGCTTTTTGAAAGCCATCAGATATTACTGTTGGATGTATACCCTTCTGCAACAACTTCTCCGCAGCATCAAGCAGAGCACCAGCAATCACAACCACTGATGTAGTGCCATCACCAGCTTCAATGTCTTGAGCCCGGGATAACTCCACCAACTAAAAAAGAATTCATTATTTTGTGATGTAACCCTTTAAAGAAAATAGTAACAATTGGCTTGAAAGTATTTTTTTTCTAGCGGCCGCCCGCGACTTCGTCCGTGTGGAAAAGTAACTTTTTACCCCACTTTTAACCCCTTACAACCCCCTTTTCGCAATAAAAAGTAGCCTATGTCTTTTCTCAGGGTCTAGACCATCTGTATACCAAATTTCATTTAAATCCGTTCAGTAGTTTTGGCGTGAAAGAGTAACAGACAGACAGACAGAGTTACTTTCGCATTTATAATATTAGTATGGATACTACGACGGACAACTATTTGACCTCGATCACACCTGATGATATGTGAAGATGAGGTCTAAGGTGGGCCATGCTTGCCCCTGAAAAGTCTATTCACTCTTGCCTTAAAGAGGTTATACTCCAGGTTATACTGTTCTGGAAATACATCGGCAGGAAAATAAATATTAACTAAAACTTATAAATTTCATAAGTATAAATAGATATACATAATTATTTCAATGTTTTTTTTTTCAATATGTACTGCTGTAAAAATAATGATCTATAAAAGTATGTAAAACATTTAATGTTTGGATTGCAAGATTTAGATTTTTAACCTAGGAACTTTTGAATAATTATTTTACCATTTTAGCAGCCGGATGAATCACACTCATTTGTTTTAAGATTGTGGCCCCATCATTTGTGATAGTTACTTCGCCATTAGCAGCTTGGATCTGAAAACGATTTTATTAGTGTGGATCAGTACCTAGGTACAACAATGTATAGATGTACTTTGTACGATGATATTATGTTTTTTTTTCTTTGTGTATGTGCTATGGGTAGTAATCCGAAATAAAGAGATTATTAATTTGTTAATTATAATTAGTTCAAGTGAATCTTTACCATTTTATCCATACCCCGAGGTCCTAAACTAGTTCGAATAGCATCAGAGACAGCTGAAAAGAAAAAACGGATATTAATTTAATCACTATTAGTGTACCTTTTAAAACTATAGTTCACAGTAAGTCCGTCAATAGGAAAAATAATAATATTAAGTGATCTAAAAGACATTTACATATTTTGATGAAATACAGTGAATATTTTTACTGACACTAATATTATTGGACCAAAATTCCTTATATATGTACATGAATATCACTATTAATAGCAAGTTTAAATGCAGTTGTTCGTTCAGTAGGTACCTACCTTTTGCGGCATTTATATTGCTCAGCCGGATATCAGTTGGTTTACTCTTGTCTTTATAAACAGCCGAATTAACTTTTGCTGAATCACCACCAGCTTTTGGTGCCATTATATTTTAATTTATATGATCAAATCTTCAAGAGTTAACTAGGATTAAAATAGATTAATCCTTCACACAGAAACAAGTCCAATTTAAAAATTAGAATCTCTCTCAGACATCAGTCAGATTATGGTGGATATGTCAAATCTGACAGAAAGTGGTTGAAAAAAAATACATTCCTCACGTGAATTTTTTTTTTTGCTTTATTACTAGCATTGGACAGCGCTCATCTAAAAATTCGTGTTATGTTCAAAGATATTATAAATACCTATTTATAATTTATCTTTGGTTATGTTTCCTTTAAAGCGTCAAGAAAGTTTTGATAAGGAATAAAGGAATTTAAATGGAATTTAAGAATATTTTTAACCTATGACATAACCCGTGCTTTTTTTTTGTCTGTCTATACCCACGTGTTAAGTAACGCAAACAGTGTGCGACTAGAAAAACATGGTTTTTGTTCTTTCCATAGTTCCTCCACGACTTTATTGGCAGATTATACTTTGCTTTGGTGATAAAGTCCATTTTACGAAAAAAGGCCCCTGGGAGCGGCGCCACTTGTCATACAAATAGGCTTTCTATCTCTTTCCCACTCACTACAAAGACTGCCATGTCATTTTAGTTCATCAAAAATCCGGGGGACTCTTTTCGTGAAAAGGACTATAGTCTTCATTCATGACGTCATCTTCCATATAAACAAAAAAAAAAAACATTCATGCTAATGTCATGTCGCCGTCATTATTTTCCCGCTCAATTTCATGTCAACTGTAGCTGTAGGTGGAAGTTGCAGCAGGTGGCTTATTAATTATTTCCTACGATTTGGGATAAAGTTTTGAATATATCGGTAGTAATTTCACAAAAAAGTCTTCACCATGGTCGGAAAGGCTAATAAGCTGTATGTTCTAAAGAGAGGTAAGTTTTTTAGCAAATTATCAGCATCCCGTTATAGATCATTTCTTTGATTTTCTTTGGTCTAGGAAATCTAGAATAACTAATTAACTGGGTACTTTTACCGAAAACCTTGTATGATGAATACTACTGACCAGGCCCAATAACATTGCGATGTTTTTTCCAATATATTAAATGTCTTTTTACTATGTTCTTTAACCTATTAAATTTTGAATTAACTGCTATTAGTAGACCTCACATTGAACTCACACACTGTATGTATTTAATTTGATGTTTGTAGCAATTAACAAGATTGCTAAAACATCAAATAGGTAGGTACATACAGACATCCCCATGCTGGCCAACATATTTTGCCATACATTGACAAATACATAATTTATTAAACCCCTTAAATAATTATTTTAAAGTTATGGCTCTATATTTTAGTATCTAGCTGAAATGGGTGGTCCAAGATGCATGCGGTGTATGATTAAGGAAATTTTAAGTTTTATTACAATGGTTTCTTCAACAAACATGTTACTCCCTTATTATAAAACATGGTCTAAAGTTAGTTTTAGTTTAAAACTCATGCTGTCACTTTCATTTGTGATTTTTATAAAAGTGACAACATCAGTTTTAAACCATGTGTAATTTTAGTCTCGGTTTTGTAATAAGGGGGATTAGCACAATATTAGTGTCAAAGTTTGTTTATCTAAATTGTTGTTTTAGGTGAGAGAATGGAGGAAGTTCATATAGATAAAATTACATCAAGAATTAAAAAACTTTGCTATGGATTGAATATGGACTTTGTTGACCCTGTAAGTATAAGTTACTTAAATTTATTTTGGCTAGAATATAGTAAACTAGCGGCCGCCCGCGACTTCGTCCGCGTGGAAAAGTAACTTTTTACCCCCCTTTCAACCCCTTACAACCCCCTTTTCGCAATAAAAAGTAGCCTATGTTCTTTCTCAGGGTCTAGATTATCTGTATACCAAATTTCATTTAAATCCGTTGAGTAGTTTTGGCGTGAAAGAGTAACAGACAGACAGACAGACAGACAGACAGACAGACAGACAGACAGACAGACAGACAGAGTTACTTTCGCATTTATAATATTAGTATGGAAGTATGGATAAGTAAATAAAGACATTTATTGGCCACCACAAGATAAAATTGTACAAACCATAACAAGAACATAAACAATCAGAAGCTGCATCTACCGGTGTGTATACACACTGCAATACTGATTTTGAGCAACCTGGAGTTCCCATCAATATTATATTAATAAAACAATGCTACCCTGGCTAAAATGTGGTCACAGAAAAATAATATTTTTCTATATCTGTTGTGGTAGTCCAACAACATACTATAATTAGATCATACTAGAGATACCTTGTCTTACCGTGGTTGACTTCAAATCCAGTAATCCTCTGAAATTCACAAAAGGTGGCTCATAGCGAAACAGTCCTATAACAAATTAGAACAATAAGTATTTGAAACAAAAGAGACCCAGTGAAAGGGAGGAGATCTTTGATTTGGTTGTAAAGTCAGATTAGCATTAAGCCCTCATAATCGTAAAATGTAAGTAACAGTATTTTTTAAAGGTTTTCTTTATATTTGGTAAATTGAAGAATATTGGTTTTAATGACTTCAACAATAATGATTGGCATCCTTTGTATTACTCGAGTATACAACAATCAAATGACATCATAGAATAGTAAAAATCTGTCCATCTGTGGCCATAGTACAGGGCTGTTACCAATGCTAATACTAGTCTTTTACAGACAGTATTGTTGGTGTCAGGGACTTCCCCCTTTAATTTATAATAAAAAACCCTGTAAGTAATTACAGGTCAACTGTTCCTTGTGATCAATTTTGTTGCTGTTGATGCGTGTGTACATACTTACTTACTAGATATTCTTAAAATGAATTTTCTGCTATAGGTGTCTATAACATTGAAAGTAATAAGTGGAATATATTCTGGTGTGACAACTGTTGAATTGGACAATCTGGCAGCTGAAACTGCTGCAACTATGACCACTGATCACCCTGATTATGCTGTGTTAGCTGCCAGATTAGCTATATCTAACTTGCACAAAGAAACCAAGAAGCATTTTTCAGGTATGTTATTACAAAAAATAACTTCATAATTTATTTAGGGATGTTATGGATATGAAATTTCGGTTACGGATTGGATACGGATATAGGAATGATTGTTATACCGGATACGGTTACGGATACGGATAATAAATTATTTCGGATTATCCGTTAGTTTCGGTTACGGATATTATATTTTTAAGGAATTTTAAAAGTAAAATACTAATAGGTAATAATAAAGTAGTTTTGTTTCGTTTTTGGCAGGAATTACAATCAGTCTGTGAGTAATTATTACAGCTATTTAAAATAAAAATAAATATAAATAATTATATTACATTGAGTATTATCTAAATTTTAGATGTTTTAGATCAAAAACACCTAAAATGAAAATGTAATAACAAAATTATTACTTATACTGAATCAGTAATTTCGTATTAAAAGAAAATATTGTGTGTCGGCACTGGCAGCGGCCGGCCGATCAAAACAACTTGTCATAACGTGTCTCAATTAGGCTCCGCCCCTATCCGATACTATCCGAAACTTTCATTTCGGATTCGGTTACGGTTACGGATGATATTTATATCGGATATCCGATAGTTTCGGTTACGGTTACGGAGCTCCCTAACACCCCTATTTATTATTTAATAATTGATGCACGTATGGGACGCATTAGATCAGCATTATAATAATAATAAAGCCCTTTATTTCTGAAACATACTTTACACATTTTACATTTCCAAAACTTAAAATATATCTTTAGTTTCAGTGTGCCTCTTGAGGCAAAGGCCTCCTCCAACTCTTTCCACTGTATTCTGTCTGTTGCCACTCTCATCCAGAGATTGCCTAATTTGCCTATTGTCTTTCTTATTTCGTCTTCCCATCTCCTTGCTTTTCGACCTCGGCTCCTTGCCTCTCCTTGGATATTAGATCAGCATATTAATAAACAGTATTTTTATCACAAGCAAAACAAAAACTAATCAAAATAGTTTATTTTTCAGATGTTATTACAGATTTATACAACATTATCAATCCACACACAAAGAAACGAGCCCCCATGATTTCCGATTTTCATTACAATATCATCATCAAGAACAAAGAACGATTAGATTCAGCCATTGTGTACGACAGAGATTTTAAATACAATTATTTTGGCTTCAAAACATTGGAGAGATCATATTTATTGAAAATAAACAATAAGGTAGGTACATAAACATATTTATTTTAGGTGATTGGTGAATCAGACCAATCACCGCGAATCGTAAGTGAATGCCGCCGCCCATGAACCCACCCGCAACACTAGCTGCCTGATTTATACTATATAGGTACAAGTGCGCAAGCTAACGGTCACCGCTATAGTTAGATGCCGCGGACTATAACTGACTGTCTTGCTCATTAAAAATATAATAGGTCCTGGACATTATTCTAAGGTCCTGGGGGAAACATTTTTTTTTTAAATCAGCCATGTATATCTACTATCCCACTGCAGGGCAAAGGCCTCTATCATAGAAAACGAGTCATTGCTACTATAATGGGATTAGGCTGAATCACCACGCTTGCCTAATGCGGATTGGTTATCACAAACGCGAGCTATGTTCGAAAATACTTTTGCTCGAACCCGGGACCCCCGAGATCACGGCCCGCTACTTATACCATTAGACCATCGCGGCATCGGGGCGTTATTTAACTTCATTATGATTGTTGCTTTATTTAGAACAAAATAGAATTTGCAACAATCATAATGATTAGTTTAAAGCTATTAAATTAAATTAGAAAGGTTATAAACCTTTAATGATAATTGTTGATCACAAATCTTAATGAAGGAATCGTTAGAAGATTTAGTTAAATAAATCTGGAAACTAATGGTACCTAATAAAAATTCATTAATTTATAGAATTCCCGTTCATCCTACTACTGGTGAGACGAACGAGAATAAATCAAACATGGGGAACTTCGATATTTCCTCAAAAATCCGTGTTCATGACTTACTTGACGCATTATACCAAGTTGGTATCGGCTTCCATTCCACTGGATCCAGGAGGGGGAGGGGGAGAGTGTGCACTTGCGTTTGCGCGTATGTTTGTGTACCTAAATATATCCTGCGCACTTGACCGCCTTCGATCATCATCATCATACCAAGTTACTTAGCTATTGTTTGCGAAAAAAATACGTGTGGCCAACGGACTAGGAACCCTAAAAGGGCTGTCAATGCAATTTTAATAAACAAAAGCATTTTTCCATTTAGCAGAAAGTGGAAGGAAACTATTGAATGACTTAAGTAACATAGTTTACTTTCAGTGCTTAACATTTTTTTTCGTCCTGCATAGAAAGTTGTCTTTTTGCCATAGCAGGAAATATGTAAAGCTGAAAATCCTTTCTTTAGATACTACTCATTTTCCGCAGGTGGCTGAGAGACCGCAACATATGCTCATGAGAGTATCTATTGGTATACATGGTGAAGACATAGATGCTGCCATCAATACTTACAACTTGCTTTCAGAGAAGTATTTTACACACGCTAGCCCTACTCTTTTCTCAGCCGCAACACCACGTCCCCAGTTGTCTTCATGTTTCCTTGTAGGAATGAAAGATGATAGTATTGAAGGAATTTATGATACTTTAAAACAGTGTGCCTTAATTTCTAAATCTGCTGGTGGTATAGGTGTCCATGTTCATTGCATTAGAGCGAAAGGAACTTACATTGCTGGTACAAATGGAGTTTCTAATGGACTAGTACCCATGCTACGAGTCTACAACAATACTGCTAGGTATGTCGACCAGGGCGGTAACAAACGTCCTGGAGCTTTTGCAGTATATTTGGAGCCATGGCATGCGGATGTATTCGAGTTTTTAGACTTGAAAAAAAATACCGGGAAAGAGGAAGTACGTGCTAGAGAATTGTTCTATGCCTTATGGATTCCAGATTTGTTTATGAAGAGAGTAGAAAAAAATGAAGATTGGAGTCTTATGTGTCCACATGACTGTCCTGGATTAGCTGATTGTTGGGGCGAAGAGTTTGAAGCATTGTATACCCAATATGAACAAGAAAAACGATATGTGAAACAAGTCAGAGCTCAAATGTTATGGAAGGCGATTATTGAAGCACAGGTAGAGACTGGAACACCGTACATGCTCTATAAAGACTCTTGTAATGGGAAAAGTAACCAAAAAAATCTTGGCACTATCAAATGCAGTAACTTATGTACAGAAATTGTAGAATATACATCAAATGACGAAGTTGCTGTATGTAATTTGGCTTCTATTGCACTTAATATGTTTGTGAAGGAAGATAAATCATACGATTTTATAAAATTGAAAGAAGTGACAAAAATTATAACACAAAACTTGAACAGAATCATAGATGCAAACTACTATCCTGTTCCTGAAGCTAAAACATCTAATATGAGACACAGACCCATTGGAATTGGTGTGCAAGGTCTGGCAGATACATTTGTGTTAATGCGCATACCATATGAAAGTGATCTTGCAATGAAACTGAACCAGCAAATATTTGAAACTATTTACTATGGGGCTTTAGAAGCCAGTTGTGAGTTAGCTGAAAAATATGGTGTTTATGAAACTTACGAAGGGAGTCCCGTTAGTCAAGGTATACTTCAATATGATATGTGGAATAAAACGCCCACTGATCTTTGGGATTGGACAGCACTCAAAGAAAAAATTGCAAAACATGGTGTAAGAAATTCATTGCTATTAGCACCTATGCCTACAGCATCTACAGCACAAATTCTAGGGAACAATGAATCATTTGAACCTTTCACATCTAACATATATCAGAGAAGGGTTCTTTCTGGAGAGTTCCAAGTGGTCAACCATCATTTGCTGCGAGACTTGACAGAGGCTGAATTGTGGGATGAAGACATGAAGAATCTTATAATACATAATAATGGATCTATTCAAGCTATAGAAGCTATTCCTAAAGAAATTAGAGATTTGTATAAAACAGTTTGGGAAGTTTCAGTCAAGACAACAATTCAGATGGCTGCGGATAGAGGCGCATTTATTGACCAAAGTCAGTCATTCAACATACATGTCGCTGAACCAAATTATGGCAAATTGACATCAATACATTTTTATGCCTGGAAAATGGGTCTTAAAACAGGTATGTATTATTTGAGAACCAAACCAGCAGCCAATGCTATCCAATTCACTGTTGATAAGGCAAAGGTCAAGAAAACCGCTATCAATGGAAAATCTGAAATAGATGATGCTAATATGGCAGCAATAACATGTTCATTACAAAACAAAGATGAATGTTTGAGTTGCGGTTCGTAATCTTTTTTATTTTAGTATTATAATAATGTCCTGTACATGTAGCAAGTAATTTGTCACTCGTTTTGTATCTCTGTATAATTTTATTCTACTGATCAATACTTGAAACACAATTTTAAATAATTAAGTTCTTTTTACTGTATTAGAAAATTTGGTGTAGAGAAATAAAGGCTTTTATAATAAAATAAGTATTTTTTTATTAACACCATCCTTAATAATAAATTAAATTCAGTTACATAATAATAAGTAATTTGCACAACACATTTTTCGTTATAAGAAATCAATAAATAAAACCAAATTAACTTTTTTCTATAACTTCTTAGAATTGGATAGATGATGTCAAGGGCTTCATAAATCTCATTTCTTGTCTTTCCCCCTAAAACAAGAAAAAATATATAAACTTTAACAACTGCAACAAAAACCAGAACATAAGAATCAACTCCATTCATATTAGATACACATTTTAAAAGAAAATGTTAGTTAAACATAGTTCTGAAATATTTATTACTAGTCGCCCGCCCTCACTTCGCTACGGGACCGTAATTCAGAAATTAACCAATAGATGGCGCTGTGCTAAATTACATCGCGCAAGCGTTTCGCGTTTTCGGTTTACATATGAGCCTTGTCGTTGTCTATAGAAGTTATCTCTTTATAAATAGTATAGATATAGATGACGATTTCTTATTGCCATAAAAAACCAATAGGGTATTTTACTCTTACGGAAAAAAATCTGTAAATAGTTATTGAGATATTTTAGGCTGAAGGCAGTTTAGTTCATAACATAACTAAGTTTAAAATTTAACCTGTTTCCAGGTTTTTCTTTTTTCTGTTGTTTATTACCTAGCAATAGCATGTATTAACATGGGCTAAAAGTAATGACCTAAAAGAACGTAACTTTAAAAACATCTTAGGCTAAAAGCCGCCATGTTATTACCTCATAGTACAGTCACACAATAATAATTAATTTTGTGACCTTTATTTGTCTTGATGTGTCTGATGTCTTTTGACAATTTTACGATGTGTACAAACTATGCTTGAACCATTTTGCGATAGGTCTCATTTTCAAAATATCAAAATCTGGTTTGTTGGGAATTAATGCAAACTGGAATCATAATAGGCGAGACGAATTATGTATTTTAAATTTATTATGCCATCGTTAGATTCCTCAATCACAAAAACATTGGTAAAAAAATTACTTTGATATCTTAAAAACTTTCCGAGATATCACGATTTGGAAATCAGTTTTGACGACCAAAAACGCTCCATATAAAATCGCTACATATCCGTAACGTCACCGAATTGTATTTTCTACGTGTTTCGTATGCATTTCGTATGATAGCTATGTGAAAAGTTGTTTAGACAACTACTTTCTTAACAAGTGTCACCTAAAGGAGAACGCGACCGTTGCATACATTTGTGGGCCGAATGTTATACAAATCAAAGATGCCTTAATTTAAAGGATTCATAATAACAATTCACCACAAAAATTTGAGAAGATTAGGCAATCCAGGAATCGAGATATTTGAATTAATAGTAAAAGTGAGGTTATGTAACCTGTAATAAAACAGCTATTTGCAATGGTGTCTGCACAATGTTTTTAATCGCTTTGAGACTAAATTATGCAAGTAGGTAGAGGGCCGTTAGACTTATTTACTATTTTGGTACCTACTCTGTACATTCCATAGGTATATGTCACACAATAAGAACCCAAAATAAGCGAATAATTATCATCTCATGCACATTTTTGGGCTCTGTCTTGCATCCCTCAGTTTTTTTCAAATCGCAAAAGGTTTCAGTAAATTAATTAAAAATAAACATACTTGCATACATGCTTATATATACCTCATCCAAGCGTGTATCCCGGTTGCCGCCATTAGGTATGGAGACCCAGAGTACGCTTCAACTATGATCCTGATTTGACGAGCCTGGTTAATTGCAATGGGAAGATTGTTATCTGACCTGACTCGGACCATAGTCAGGACCAACTGCTTTACGTGTCTTTCCAAGCACGGAATCATCGTTCTTATCGGGCAATCAAGTAATTCAAGCCTGCAATGTCCTAACCCAAACTAGGAAAACCTTACAAACTGAGTGTTCCCCGCAGGAATCGAACCCACGACCTCCTGGTTTAGAGCGCAGCGCTCTAACCACTACACTACGGAGGCAGATACATGCTTACATTTATCAAGTCTATACCCCCTGCGAGGCAGACAAAGCCTAAGGTTATAAAACCATTAGAAATAAATCAAAGAGAAAAGAAAGCAAAATAAAACACTATTATAAGATTACATATAACTTTAATTATTTTGCTCTTCTATAATTAAAGAATGTCGTCTAAAAACTGTGCAGGGGGTAATATATTTACTTGGTATCTTGCCCAACTTAAATACCAAATAATGGACATAATATGGGCGCAGCAGCCTACTGTTCTTCTACCTACACAAACACTAGAATGCCCGACTTGGTTTTGTGTTTCTATTAGTTGTCTCCCACTTATTACATCCTGGGCCATATTCCAACATGCATGGCAAACATAGTCCTGATTGGTTACCTGCAATATGGTCAATTTATGTTTAAACAATACATATTGATTAGGTACAGAGCAATAAACTATTTGATTTGATTTAGTTAAAATCGTTAGGTACTCACTGATTGAGGGGCACGCCACTGATTGATCACCAATAAAACCGCCTCACTATCCAAAACCCTTCTACCAATTGTATTGCAACGGTTAGTTGCAATGTTGCAATTCACACAGCGATCCATATCATCAAAATCCAAATCGTAAAGCGTTATTTGTTAGTCCAAAATACAAAACCAGGTAATTCACATTTGCAACATCGATCAGATAGTCCGTATTATAGCCAAAGTCGTGAGAAAATCCATAAAACATAAAAAGCATAAGAGCTCCAAACGAAAGAAAATGAAATTCTCAATATTTTTCTTGACAAACGTTTTATTGACATTTGTCAATTCAATTTTTCTTTTTAAAAAGAAAAATACATCACCTCATACTTCATCTCGAAAGAGTTCTAATTAATCCGAGTGTTTCATAGATTAGGTACAATATCGATTATCAATTTCTTACACGATTTTCTTGCGATTTTCATACATTTTAACGATTATTGTGTTGTCATCAAATCATTTTTTATCGATAATTTGTTTTATACGATGTTTTTAAGTTTTCTAATATTCTGGATTGTAAAATGGTCTAGTATTTTGTGAGTTTCTTTACAAAAATATAACCGATTTTTGAGGATGCTTTTCATCTTGATAACTTTGGGCCCAGAGATCCCCTCCTCCTTTGATGGACTGTCCAATGATAACCGGATTTTTGGATAATTTAACACTAATTCAACTTTTAACGTCCACATTAGGGATGTTACGAATGTCAAAATTTTCACATTCGCGAATGCGAATGTTTACGCCGCGAATGTGCGAATGTTAAGTAGTTAAGACATCAGTCACATCAAATGTAAAAAAAAAACATATAAATCAAGAATTTTAATTACTTAAAAGACAAAAAACATACAAAATGTACTGACTTGACAGACATTCGACATGTCAGTCTAGCAAGAACGCACGCACGACCTGCACACATTCGCATTGATTTAAGCGAATGCGAATGTTAAAAACGATGCGAACCATTCGCATAAGCGAATGCGAATATTCGTAACATCCCTGGTCCAAAATTTGGACAATCATACAGACACACGAAATATTTTTTAAATTTTAACAAGCACAGGGTTTATTTTCGATTTCAAATCTATCATAACATCAAACAATTTCATAAGATTTTAGGACCAGTCGTCACGCCTATTAATTTAGTTTCTTTTTATAGGACTATCAGATTGGAATAGGGCAGGAAGATCATGATTATGTTATTAAATTACAATGCATAAAGAAAGTCGATTGATGGCGCTACTCTCGCTTACGTCGTGGAGTATGTTCCACATTGGTTATAATACTATGGAACTCCGTGCCTAATAGTTCCTCAAGAATCAATTTCATGACTTTATCAGAGTATATTTCAAATATTATTAAGTACCTACTTGTTAAGAGGGGGCGGGGCATTCACTGTATATCATCACTCACTGTATTAGTACAAATTCTAAGTTTTTTATTAATAATAGGGTACATTATTAACCCTTTAGGTATGGAACCTTATAAAGGAGTTCATTTAGGTAACGTTATAGAAATCATAATTATTTTACCAACATACCTGTTAATACAATTTTCCCATTGACAAATATCAACAATACAATTCTTGGTCTCACCATCCTATAAACTAGTCCTGGAAACAGTTCAGGTTCATATGACGAAAACTGGCCATGAGCTTGTTGCAGTGCCTCTAATCTTACTGGAAATCTCAAATCAGCAGTTGCAATAAAATTTTGAATTTTGAAATCTAAAAATTTTGCCTGAAAATGTTTAATATAAGGTAATTAATTAAATTTGAACTCTTCCTTGTAATGTTTGCACAATATGTAAGTACATAAATGAAATACATGCACATAGTTTGGTCTGTAATATTTATTATTTACACACACACACACACACACACAACACCTCAGATGTAGGTTAGGCTTAGATTAAATCAAAAGAGGAGATAAGTACGGCACGCGTTTACAATAATTGTCAACTAAAATATGAGCTTTCACGCACACATCGATATCAACTCACGCCAACGCTTAAAGAACATGAACGTAACCATTAAGCCACCAAACGACAAAGGTAGACCGATGGACGCGGACGCCTCAATAGTGCGAGCGAGATAAACGCCGGCGGCCGTACATCAGACGACGTGTTATTGTAGGGCATATATCGTATCGTGTCTCTTGCACACGTTCCGTATAGTCTGTCTCTGTCACACAAAAATGTCGGAATCCACGGATAAAATCGAGAATATTTTCTTTAAAATTTAATTTTGGTGTACTTACGCATGAAAGGTGATTCCTTGTGACTTGTTCTTACTGTATAAAAGCACAGCCAGGAATATGAGCGATATTCTTGGAAAAAAATGTGTTTCGACGAGCCACGCAGCCAACCAAGTCGCAGTATTGACGCAGACTAAAGCAAACCAAGCACACTGTACTCGGTTTAGTAGCAAGGAATGCGCGCGACTGGCTGTTTCCGTATCTTCCTCTCTTTAATTTAATCTAAGATGTTAGGTTAGGTATTGATCCTACTCAGTACTAAGTAGCATAAACACTCACTAGTGCAGAGGACACTAGTAACAGAGGAAACATAAATATAATTTACCTAAACATTATTATACCAATTAATAATAATTCATTGAACATAAATCTTAATTGGGTATTGACTAATTTCGATATACATAGTAAAAATATTTATTTAGTCAGTTTGTAAAATAAAACCGGCCAAGAGCGGTCGGACACGCACATGAAAGTGTTCCGTATCCTAAAAGATGGGCCTTAAACCTTATTTTCATAGTTAAGTTAGGTAGTTATTTCCATACATTACCATTTAGTTAGGGCAAACTGCAACGTCATAAGTTGGTCAGTTGTATTAAAAATACTATGTATGATACAGAGTCCGCTAAAGTTTTCGTTAAAAGTACAGTCAGCCACACATCAGTTTACCACAAATCTGTCAAATTTCCTCAACTGATATTCAACTTAATGTGTATGACGTATTACTGTGTATGTGTGCTGTACGTAGGTACTTACTTGGAGGTATAGCAGCATATTTTTTCAGAATTATTTTAATAGTATTTCAAAAGTTGGGGGGGGGAGAGGAAGCTCTAATTTAACTTTGTATCAATATATCTCGAGACTGGGGGGTTTGATCCACATTATGTCAAGGCAATTTTTGTTGTATTTAAAGATACCTTTTTAACGATACCGACCAGACGATGGGGTAAGTCGAATTTATTTTTCGAATTAACTTTTCGCTGTATGGAAAGGGGGGTGAAAAATAGTTATTTATCAATAATGTTAAAAACCAATTTTTGGATTATCAGTATACATCTCTTTACCAATTTTCAGTGGCAATCGGTGCAGAAACGGCGGAGAACGAGCCAGGACAGACAGACAGACAGACGGACAGACATGACGAGTAGACTACGGAACCCTAAAAAATGGTGAAGTTGTTGCAATACATACTAAAACGTAAAAAATTACAAATGTGCGCTAGTTTGGGGTTAAACATTTAGACAAACAAAGGGAGAGTAAATGAAACAATATATTTTTAATTAGAATGATTTATTGAAATATTACAAAAAATCCTTATTACGCATTTATATTGATTTTCAAAATGAATAAGTTTATTGTACACGTGTCGAATATATTTCTGGGGGGTCTAATTTTTTTGAAATATTGGATAAACGAACATTCGTATACTTTTCTATATTAAAATTAGCGAGCTCCAATTATGGTTTACTATCTACTCCGTTATCATGCATGATACTCCCCGGACCACATATTTTATTCCTTTTACCTCGAAATATTTTATAGCCACCAATTCTTTTTATTTTTAGAATAAATTCCAACATCGTATGACCAGAAGAAAGGACAGTAATTTCTCTAATTCACTTTACAATGTTTTAATATTATAATATACGTCTATACTATTTTATTCAAAATATAATGAAAAGAACGGATTTTGAAACTAACTGCAGTGAGTGAATGATTCATTCAAATGTCGAGTTGATTTTAATTGGTCCCATCACTAGGACCGATACCACGATATCAATATTAAATTTTTCTGTCGTTTACGTATCGTAACGGTTTTTTATTAAAATAGATTTTCTAGTTTAATACACATTTAATAATTAATAAAAGTCATTACTTATGATAGGAAACGCGATCTTGTTGCGAATTTTAGCTGTCAGATCGCCTTTTACATGAAAATACTGCACAATTCACCATTTTTAAGAGAAACGTCACGCGACACGGAGCGATGCAAAATGGCGATGTAGCGACATCCAAGTAGTTTTGTATAACTTAGTTGACCAGTTCCGAATAGTTGACCAATGTACTTTGCCGGAGGGGAAACGCCCGGTATGGCATCTCCAGTGGCTATATACTCAAAGTCTAACGGTGATGGATACGCGCTTGGCTAATACCCTCTAATAGTCTAAGATCCGCTATACAACGACCTTCACCGAGATGCTTATTTGATGAGACGTATTTTTATGTTATTAAATATGCCAATAATATATCCTATATGGGTTGCCTAACAATTTCAGTCCAGAGTATTTTTATTAATAATTAAATTTTTTTTTTTTAAACATTGCACCGGTGTGATTATTTAATAAATTTGATACCAATCGAAAGTTTGAAGCCCATAGAATCAGTCTCACGAAACTTAGGTACAACACCTCCGGTAATATGAAACTCACGACAGGTTTAATGGTAACCGAACCCGCCAAAGTAGGAAAGTAAGTGCGCATTAAATAGTTACTATGACATCTCTCACTCTTTCATTTTAGCCGTTTAATACAGTCACAGAGGCCATTTTAACATCCGAAGCCGTAAACTATAAAAAAAAATCTGTCAGTCAAATTACATTTCGCGGTTTATTGTCTGATTTCAAATTATAATTATAATTTGCATTTATTACATTATAATTTGCTTGATTTCAAACGTTATCTGTAACCTTTGCAGTGTTTTTCATTTAAATAAAGATGCCAAGGGTTTCATGCAGATATGTGGACTGAAAACAATTCGGTGGGAAACAAAAAACGGGCATTTATGGCTCAATTTCCACTGGATGAAGCTCGGTTAGTACATTTTATGATTAATAAGGATCAATAAAGGTGCATTTATTGATAATTTATTGTATTTCAGGACATATTTTCAATATAAAATGTGTGAATAAATTTTACTTTAACACTAGTGCAGTGTAATATTTTATCGACTACCTACTTATCGATATTTTTTTTTGTATGTGTGATTCCCTCTTTAAACCTAATTTCATAAAAATCAATTATTTAGCGACCGAGCTGTTACAATTATGAAAGAGTAGAGAGAGAGCATTTACAAAATATATTTTTTATGTTTGTTACAGAACCTTCAACACTGACACACACCTACGTATTACCTACTCAGAAAACGGCGTCAGATAATTTGAATAATAACAAGATCGTGTAGCCCGAGTACGTTCTTCGACTTGCTTAAGTTTTGATTTAAATACCTTAATATTTCAGACATTTACAAAACTAAATGTTTAGGTTTGTTACAGAACCTTTAACATTAACACACACCTACGTGCTACCTACCCAGGAAACGGCGTCAGATAATTTTAAAATGTATAATATATTTATAATGTATGTTATAATTTAAAAAATAATATTTTTTTAATTTCATTTTTTACTTAAAAGAATTACAGGAGCTATCGATATCATTTTATCGATAAAGCTAAAAAATTACAGGAGCTATCGATATAAGTTTATCGATAAAGCTAAAAAATTACAGGAGCTATCGATATCATTTTATCGATGAAGCTAGCCATCCCTATTTTTTGGGTCATGTTGGCGACATTGTTTTGTCAAAGTTTCAGTTAGGTTTGCTAGGTTGGCACTGACCGAGGTCAATTCTTTGATACATTGCATCGTTTTATTCGTTTTCTTTTTTTTACTACGGAGTCCCGTCTCTTATAACGTAGTGATTACTTGCTCAGTGCATAGAATATGCAAACGTTAGGTTGCCTATTTTTATCCGGTCACAACCACGGGTTGCCAGGTGTAAACAGGTAAATCCATACTAGCATTTTGCAACGTTCTGATTATTGAATCTTGCATATTCTATGGGCTTCAAACTTTCAATTGGTATCAAATTTATTAAATAATCACACCGGTGCAATGTTTAAAAAAAAAATTTTTTAATTATTAATTAAAAATACTCTGGACTGAAATTTGTTAGGCAACCCATATAGGGTATATTTATTGGCATATTTAATAACATAAAAAATACGTCTCATCAAATAAGCATCTCGGTGAAGGTCGTTGTATAGCGGGATCCTATACTATAATACCATTAAGATCCTTGTGGACCACAGAGTACATTGTATTATGTGGACCCTTCTTGTTCCTATTGATCTTCTCGTTAATCTGTGGCACGGCACAGCACAGAATAAGTGAAGTGACGTCTGTCTGTGGTGACGTGTTCGCATTGAATGTCGCTCACACAAGTGTCAATAGTTACCTATTTTCATAATTATATAGTTCGTATCGTTATTGGTGATATTTTGTCCTTATAATGTTGAAATAGTACCTACTAAATAAAAAACAGATTGATTTAATATTTTGTTTGTAATTCAGATTATTGTATGTAGAATGCCATGCTACCCCGTCGTCGTATCGTCGGAGCGGTGACAGATAGACTTGCTATAGAAGCGGAAAACGATTTAGATAATTACGATAAATTGGATAAAAAAGGTCCTCAGACGTCTAAATCTTACACATCATCATCAGCTGTTCAACAGACCAATTCACATTCGACGAGGTTCCACTTTGAGGAAGATTACAAATTTGATTTTCTGCAAGAATTTGTGTTTGAGTCAGTGATGGCTGCCAGAGACAGAACTAATGAGTTCATAGCTACCGTGCGCAGTTTGCAGGGCAGGACGTTCGCTCGACCAGTCGTTAGAGATGAACGTAAAGCTGCAGTACTTGAAACTTACTCTCAATTTATGACAATGGCTAAAGTTATTAGCAAAAACATAACCAGCACTTATGCCAAGTTGGAAAAATTGGCAATTTGTAAGTTACTTTACTATTCAGCCTTAAGTGAAACAAAACAATTTAGCTCATGGCAGATATGGTCTTGTATCAAAAGTCTAAACACACAACAGTTTTTACCAAGACTAACTTCAGACAATCTTTTGTAATAAGGGAGAAAAAGTTTATAAACACATTGAAATAATAAGAAACATCTCAATAAAGTTTACATATCGGCCACAGAGCTAATTCAAAAACTTACTTTATACTAGGATATACAACATTTTGTACGTCCAAAGACCCTATTTGGAAATTTTGTCACCTAAAAATTCAAAAATGAATTGACAGCTGCATTATTTCTCAGCATGGAATATTATGTATTATATTTAACACACACACAACTTAAGCTAGTTTGTTTAAACTAAACTTTTACCATTTTAGTGGCAAAGAAGAAATCATTGTTTGATGATAAACCAACAGAAATTCAAGAACTGACATATATAATTAAAGGAGACCTGAGTTCATTGAATCAGCAGATAGCTAGGCTTGGTGAAATGCCTAGAGGGAGGAGGAGTATGCACAGCCATTCATCTAGTGTGGTTGTAGCTTTGCAGTCCAGGCTAGCCTCAATGAGCAATCAATTTAAACAGGTATCAATTGTAACACATAATGTATTAATTTTATATAATTATATATTATTATGCATCTGCTCAGTTTCGCGAGTCAGTGAGTGAGGGTTACCGGAGGCCTAATTATATATAGGGAAGGTGAAAAGGTTAGTAGCACAATGGTGACTACTGTAGTTGTGCGTGTCCATTGGCGACGGCGAAAGCTTAGCTCCTGGTGAACCGTCTGCTCATCATCCCAAAAATGCTGTCTAACTTACATATTTTTAAACCTAGAAAAATGTATCCATTATAAAAGCTCACAAGGTGAAAGGAAAAATTCATTTATGTTGTTATTGCTTTCCAGGTTCTTGAAGTGAGGTCTGAAAATTTGAAGCATCAAAACAACAGGCGTGAACAATTTTCTAGGGTTGCTCCAGTAGTCAATGAAGTGCCATCTTTACTTCAACAAAATGAAGTTAGCATAGATTTTGGAGAAACTTCATCTAATCTACAAACACAGCAACTAGCATTACGAGATGACTCAGACTCCTATGTTCAACAACGTGCAGAGACTATGCATAATATAGAGAGCACTATAGTGGAATTAGGTGGAATTTTTCAACAGTTAGCGCACATGGTAAAAGAACAAGATGAAGCAATTGGGAGGATTGATGCTAACATCCAAGAAGCTGAAATGAATGTTGAGGCTGGCCATAGAGAGATATTGAAATACTTCCAGAGTGTGACAGGGAACAGAGCCCTCATGTTTAAAGTTTTTGGTGTACTGATTTTCTTTTTCATATTCTTTGTGGTAGTTATGGCATAATTTATGTTGTTGAAATACTAAATGTTGTAAGTGTTTTAATTATACAAATCAAGATCTAATTTTGATTTGGTTTAGTGAAACATAAGTATGCAGTTAACATATAATTTATGATTTAAACGTTTACCATTAATTAGTAACTGTATTATCAAATCCTCCAAATAACAAAGTCCAATCTGCAATATAGCAGATCTGACGTTATTCGGAGGAGGCGATAATGTGACAAAATAGAATTGGGGCTGTTCAAGTATCATGTATGCATTTTTTTTTAAATGTAACCCAATGTCGAAACGAAATAGTAGTATAAAACATATATTTTTTTCTTCCCGAATTGATCAAAACTTCAGCAGAGCAAGGACAAACCCCCCCCCAACAATGTTTATGAAGTACTTGACGGTCCTTTTCATATTAAGGAGTGGCATTATCTTCCATAAGTTTATATAAATTACCATTCCAGAATTAAAGTAATGAATGTATGGGTTATACTTTAAATTATTGTCATAGGTATTATTTATAATAAACCTCAAAACCTGGAAGAAAACATTGTAAATTATAAACAACACATTTTGCAATATCAAAAGCACATAAATATAATGTATTTGCATTACTTGAAGCCTAATTTGAAGCGGATGCTACGACCGCATCAACATTCCCCTCCTTTTCACTTCGTCCTTTCCGTCATAACGTCTTTGAATTTTGACCATTCCACATCATTCCCACATCTCTTTAAACAGACTCCACAGTAGGTAGGGATGTAACGGAGGTTGTTTTATCGGAACCGAAGGCGAAACCAGAGTTTTTAAATTTGATTTACCGGAGTCGGATATAACGTAGTGATTACTTGCTCAGTGAGTCGGAGGCAGGGCTAAAAGTGGTGGCATGATAGAGCATTTTTGCAAAAAAATGCTCTTTTTTATTTAAGGACAAATGAAGTAGAGTCAGCCAGTTTGACAGTTTTGTTTACTTTGATGTGTGGCTATACGTGCCCTAAGTAACAAAAGTTTTAAAACAAAATAACTGACTCCAAAAGTAGTGTATTATGTAGCTATTTATGCTTCGACCTCCAATTAAAACCTTTGATATAAAAATGTCGGAACCGAAGGTGTTAATTAATATAATCGGAAGTTCCGAACGGAATCCTAATCTGTGACGCGATGACGGAGCCGGAGTCTAGGCTCCGTAACATCCTTGTGGTGATCCCTGCTCCACAGATGCAAGACGACTGTACATAAAACTTATATAGGTACATAAGATTAGGTACACTGAACTCGGACTAATTCCGAAGCACTGAACAAACAAGTGTTCATAACACGAATGTTTGTGCAGGATGGGAACCCACGACCTTTGGTTTATCTACTCTATGCTACATACCTACCTACCAAGTGTTGCGTCAAGAAAGTCATGATAACGGATTTTTGAGGAATTCCATGATGGGCTGCTAGCCTAATATAACAATAGGTAACCTATGACATAAGCGGATGGCGTCATCAAATTTCATGACTTTCTTTTCTTGAAGCTGCATTATGATTAAGGTCGGCCCATGCCAATAAAGTCGTGAAACTTCTTGAGGATCAATACTCAATACTCAATATTTTTACTGCCAAACCATAATGTACAAAAGATATTAAAAAAACAGTAAGAACAATATTATGGACCCTGTCGGGTACGCAACTTAGGGGTAGGAGAAAGGAAGCGCTTTTAAATAATGTAGTGTGTTATCTAATAGCTAGTATACATCATATTGCGGATTCTAAAGTGTTACTTACAAGTACAACCAATGGGGCTATAATGCATCAAGAAAGTCATGAAAATTGTTTGCGGCACTGCCGCCTACGTCTGAATAGAGTATGGTATAACATTGGTTAACATTGGAACTCTGTAAAAGTTCCTCATGAATTTTAACGGACGTAAGACGATAGACGAGTTTGGAACTTGTCACGGACGTATATATAGCTTTGACAAGGGGGGTGTCCCACATTGCAAAACAATTACGAACCCCCCCCCCCCCCCCCCCGTGCTCGGATTTAACAATTTCCCTAATTGTAATAATATTTTATAATGCGGCTCTCCCAAAGTACAATTCAAGGACCGGCTGGACCCAGCGTGTGTTATTACTTGTACGCATTTCTTGAAGAACGTAGGTTGATTTGTCATACCAGGCCTCAATGGGGAGGGGTCCGGACCCCCTAGACCCCCCCCCCCCCCCCCCTTATATACATCCGTGGAAACTTATATAGTTCCTCAAAAATCCGTAGTACTACTAAAGGTAAGAGAAGTTACTGTGCTTCATACTTCATAAACCCAAAGATTTTACACTATAAACGTACGTATTTTACGTTATCTATACCATATAATAAAATGTAAAAAAGCTGTGTCTGTACATTGAAGATATTTACCTCAAAATAACTTAGGACGACTAAAAAACAGTAACAGAAACATGAATCAATGATTTTTAAAATTTTGTCTGTCTGTTTGTCTGTTTGTCTGTTTGTCTGTTGTTCGCGCTAATCTCGGAAACTACTGAACCAATTCGAATGAAACTTTTTTTATTGTATAGCTGTAATATCAGGGCACTTATAGTATTAATTATATTTTGAAGATCAGGCTCCTTGATGTAGAACTACAACAGCC